>CM049877.1:772500-787500 GCA_027474115.1 Schizopygopsis malacanthus
TTATGTTATGCTCGCACACACACACTGCTATTACTATGTACATGTTATGCTCTATGTTATGTGCTATGTTTATGTTACTCGCACACACACACTATGTTATGTTACACACTCACGCTCGCACACACACACACACATGTTATGTTCTATGTTATGCTACGCTACACACATGCTACACACATGGAACTATGCACACACAAACATGTTTATGTTATGTAATGTTATGTTATGAAATGTTATGTTATGTTCTTCTATGTTATGTTACGCTATGTTATGGAATGCTATGTTATGTTATGTTATGCTATATTATGTTATTTAATTCAATGTTATGTTATGGAATGCTATGTTCTATGTTATGTTATGTTATGCTATGCTATGTTATGTTATGGAATGTTATGCTATGTTATGTTATGAATGCTATGTTATGTTCCTATGTTATGTTACTATGTTATGGAATGCTATGTTATGTTATGCTATGTTATGCTATATTATGTTATGTAATTCTATGTTATGTTATGGAATATTATGTTATGTTATGTTATGCTATGTTATGTTATGGAATGCTATGTTATGTTATGCTATGTTATGTTATGTTATGTTATGTTATGTTATGGAATGCTATGTTATGTTATGTTATGCTATATGTTATGTTATGCTATGTTATGTTATGTTCTTCTATGTTATGTTATGCTATGTTATGTTATGGAATGTTATGTTATGTTATGTTATGGAATGCTATGTTATGTTATGTTATGAATGTTATGTTATGGAATGCTATGTTATGTTATGTTATGTTATGTTATGGAATGCTATGTTATGTTATGTTATGCTATGTTATGGAATGCTATGTTATGTTTTATGTTATGTAATTCTATGTTATGTTCTATGTTATGGAATGCTATGTTATGTTATGGAATGTTATGTTATGGAATGTTATGTTATGTTATGTTATGGAATGCTATGTTATGTTATGTTATGCTATGTTATGGAATGCTATGTTATGTTCTATGTTATGGAATGCTATGTTATGTTATGCTATGTATGCCATGTTATGTTATGCTATGTATTTTTAATGTAAGTGGTTGCAATTAATTTATTTTAGCTATATGTAAATACAAAATTAAGTTAAGTAAATATTTTTATTTATGTAGCTAAAATAAATAGTTTGCAACCACTTACCTTTATTAAAAATTATTAAAAAAATGTTAAGTCATAAATTGCATAATTGTACAATTGTATCATAAATTGTATCAAATACAAAAATGTAATCTTTTTTGTTGTTGTAAGTAAATGTGACACAGTAATGAAGTTTATCTTCTAACGCTACACAAGCGCATCAGACTTCATTAGTACGCTTGGGAATGTTTCCAGACGGATTCTCATCTAGACACGATCCTCTATTAGCATCTCCTCCTCTCTGTCTGGAAGATGTAAAGCATACGAGGCTTGAGCCAGCAAAACAACAACCCAACACGATCATCCGTCTGCCATGACCTTTGACCTGAACACACACGCGCGATGCAAGACCATCCACAGCTCTGTTCAAAGTAATCTGACTGCTGCATGCTGGGAAACCTGTCAGGAAGATCCAGAGCAGAGGAGCAGCTTTACACTAGTGATGTGTACAGAATAACTATGTGACGCTGGAGCACAAAAACAGTCATAAGGGTCCGTTTTTAGAAATTGAGATGTATGCATCATCTGAAAGCTGAATAAATGATATTTCCATTGATGTATGGTTTGGACAATATTTGAGAATCTGAGGGTGCAAAAAAATCTAAATATTGAAGAAAATCATCTTTAAATTTGTTCAAATTAAGTTCTTAGCAATGCATATTACTAATCAATAATTAAGTTCACGGTAGGACATTTCCAAATATCTTCATGGAACATGATCTTAATATCCTAATGATTTTTGTCATAAAATTAATATTTTTGACTCGTACAATGTATTGTTGGCTATTGCTACAAATATACCTGTGCTGCTTATGACTGCGTTTGTGCTGCAGGGTCATAAATATCTCTTATTCAAAGCATTACGAACCATAAACACACCGACCAATCAGTGTTTCACTCAGATATTAGAAAAAATATGAACTATACAAAGATAGTTGACATCTTGCAACTGCAACATATTGAATTAAAAGAACTTTAAGTAGAAAAACTGAAATTGCATTTTCTTGTAAAACATAATCCAGTGATGTTTTCTGTTTTTATTGTTTTATTGACAACTTTGAAAATGTGGATGATTAATTTGAGCCGATTGATTAACGAATTATATTTTTGAGATGATCTAAATGAGTCAATAACTGCACAAAAACGGCCCTTTCTGCTCAAGTACACCGTAAAACATGACTAAAGTTGTAATAAAATGAAATATTATTAAAGTATATTCAAGAAACACAACACTAAAAAAATAATAACATAGAAACTATTTCAAAACTGCAAGTAAATTACAAAGAAACAGCACATAACATTGAATTAAACGTGAAAAAAAATAAAACATACATAATAAATCTTTTTTTTTGTAAAACTAAATAAACACAATTTATTTATATTACATAGAAAAAAACATTGTTATTTTACAGATGTATTTCTTAATGTATAGCATAATATGCTTTATTTATATATAATGTAACCCCTCCTTAGTATGTTTTTGTAAATGTTGATTTATTTTGAATAATAATAATAAAGATAAATACCTGTAGAGTTGTACTTTTTTGTGCAAAAAATATTGTACAAATTTTTTATTATTTTATTCTTACAATAAATCACTTAAAATCAAATCAAATCATTTTATATCAAATATATGTGAAGCTGGAGCACAATACCAGGTATATTTAGTCAACAATACACTGTATGGGTCAAAATTATACATTTTATTTTATGCCAAAAATCAGTAGGATATTAAGATCATGTTCCATGAAGATATTCCTACCGTAAATATATCAAAACCTAATTATTGATTATTAATATGCATTGCTAAGAACTTAATTTAAACAACTTTAAAGATGATTTTCTCAATATTTAGATTTTTTTGCACCCTCAGATTCCAGATTCTCAAATATTGTCCAAACCATACATCAATGGAAATATTATTAATTCAGCTTTCAGATGATGCATACATCTCAATTTTGATAAACTGACCCTTAAGACTGGTTTTGTGCTCCAGGGTCACATATATCAGTCGCTCTGCTCGCTATATATCAGCAGCGGTCACCGTAAAGCCCCTAGCGGTCAACACCTAACTAATCCCACATAACTCAAATACATTCCCTCAGATATCGGCACAGACGGCGGTTTGGAGCGGCTCCTGTGAAGAGAGCCGTCTGCTGGACTCGACTCGGAGCGTCCAAGCGCTCTCCAGAACACCTGATGTCGAGCCCAGCGAGCGTCGGGGGGGATCTGATCCATCGACTCATACACTCAATCCTCTATGTATTCAAACCACTTCTGTACAAGCCCAGAAAATGCATGACTCGGATTAAACCTGCAATTAATTCATTACTAATTCTGGCCAAATATATATTTACATTTAGTCCTTTATCAGACGCTTTATTCAAAGTAACTTATAAAAGAAGACGATGGAAGCAATCAAAACCTACAAAAGAGCAACGACGAGTCTCCGTGAGCTTCACACAGAGCAAGGTTTTATTTTTATTTTGTATTATATCATAAATAAATAGAAAACATAGAATAGAGCAAGCTAGTGTTCGAGGGATTTTTTGCGTTTGTTAATTGTATAATAAATAAATAAGAATACAATACGATTAGAGATGCTAGTGTTAGATGTTTAAAAAGAGTATAATTATAATATAATATTTGCATTTGTCAGTATATTTGTCTTTGCATTTATAAATGTTAATAATTAATAATAATTAAAATAGTTACAGTTTTTTAATTGTTACTGAAAATATTGAATTGAATGTGTTAATTGCATAATATTTGTCTTTGCATAATAATAATATAATAATAATTAATATAGCTGTATAGTTGTAAAAACACATTTAAAAAAAAAATTTGAAGTTTTTTCTGTATAATAAATGACTTAAAATCAACATAAATAACTGGAATAATTATAATAACTGATTCAGTTTGAGTTTTGCTTAATATAATTGTGACCCTGGAGCACAAAACCAGTCATAAGGGTCAATTTTTAGAAATTAAGATTTATGCATCATCTGAGAGCTGAATAAATAATATTTCCATTGATGTATGGTTTGTTATGATCGGAAAATATTTGAAAATCGTCTTTAAAGTTATTCTTAGCAATGCATATTAATAATCAAAAATAAAGTTTTGATATAAACGGTACGAAAATTTACAAAATATCTTCATGGAACATGATCTTAATATCTAATGATTTTGGCATAAATTTTGACTGTACAATATAATGTTGGCTATTGCTACAAATATACCTGCTTTTGTGCTGCACGGTCACAAAGAGTTATTTCAGTAATAACTGAATGAAATTAACTTCTTATATTCAGTCATTTTCACTGTTGGGTTTCCAATCAATAACACGTCTACAGCACATTTTGGTTTGCGTTATAGTTCTTCTGACACATTCAGAGCTGAGTATCGTCATCATTACCTGTAACGAGTCACACAACATTAAGCTCGGAGTCTAGTTACGGTTTTGTGTTAACGGTGGAGCGTTAGTGAGACGCGAGCGGAGGTGAAGAGATCTGGAGCCGATCCTGGAGAGAGAGAGAGAGAGAGAGAGAGAGAGAGAGAGAGAGAGAGAGAGAGAGAGGGTGAGAGAGAGAGAGAGAGAGAGAGAGTGAGAGAGAGAGAGAGAGGGCGAGAGAGAGAGAGAGAGAGAGGGCGAGAGAGAGAGAGAGAGAGAGAGAGAGGGCGAGAGAGAGAGCGAGAGAGAGAGAGAGAGAGAGAGAGAGAGAGAGAGAGAGAGAGAGAGAGAGAGAGAGAGGTGAGAGAGAGAGAGAGAGAGTGAGAGAGAGAGAGAGAGAGAGAGAGCGAGAGAGAGAGGGCGAGAGAGAGAGAGAGAGAGAGAGAGAGAGAGGAGAGAGAGAGCAGAGAGGGCGAGAGAGAGAGAGAGAGAGAGAGAGAGAGAGAGAGAGAGAGAGAGAGAGAGACGAGAGAGAGAGAGAGGGCGAGAGAGAGAGAGAGAGAGAGAGAGAGAAGAGAGAGAGAGAGAGAGAGAGAGAGAGAGAGAGAGAGAGAGAGAGAGAGAGAGAGAGAGAGCGAGAGAGAGAGAGAGCGAGAGAGAGAGAGAGAGAGAGAGAGAGAGAGAGAGAGAGAGAGAGAGAGAGAGAGAGAGAGAGAGAGAGCGAGAGAGAGAGAGAGAGAGAGAGAGAGAGAGAGAGAGAGAGAGAGAGAGAGAGAGAGAGAGAGAGAGAGAGAGAGAGAGAGAGAGAGAGAGAGAGAGAGGGCGAGAGAGAGAGAGAGAGAGAGAGAGAGAGAGAGAGAGAGAGAGAGAGAGAGAGAGAGAGAGAGAGAGAGAGAGAGAGAGAGAGAGAGAGAGAGAGAGAGAGAGAGAGAGCGAGAGAGAGAGAGAGAGAGAGAGAGAGAGAGAGAGAGAGAGAGAGAGAGAGAGAGAGAGAGAGAGAGAGAGAGAGACAGCGTCTGCTTTTCTTCTTCGGCTCCTCGTCATCTGTCACGCTGATGAATAAAGACCTTGAGCAGACCCTGCTGTAAACGCTGACATCATTATTCATTTCGGTATTTTTAACTCTCACATCTTTAAAAGATGTTTCACTGAGAGCCGGCATTTATATCACTTGTCTTGTTTTTATTTATTGATGAAAGGTGTGCGATAAATATTGTACTGAACACGGCCTGATGTAGAGGAACCGTGCTTACAATCTCACAGATATATATATATATATATTTAAAACTGTGTGATCAAATCATCTGAACTGAGTACTAACCAGCTGTGACAGCATAAGACTCTTCTGAACACTTACGCTTCTCAAATAAACATTAATAATCAGGCCACCTATTTTCATCAACACTATACAGTCTGAAGCAAAGCATGCTGGGAAACTGAAATCGGCTAACTTAATTCAGTCCATGCTGTCAAAAAGACATGCATTCATTTCACAAATTTAAATGCATTTCATAAAATTAATGATAAAACGGTTACGAGTTGTGCTGCATTAGCTCATTTTAAACATTTAATTAATTCAAAAGTGTCATCAGTTTGAAGAAACTATTAAACATGTTGTTTATTGTAAAGTATTTTAGGTTGACTTTTCAAACTTTATTAAATATAACATATATTCAAATGTCCATATAAGCCGAAAAAATGCATGCCTCTGAAATTCCTATTTTAAGTATACAATTAATTTATTACTAATTCTGGCCAAATTTACATGCATAATGTACATTTTCAAAGATAATTCCTTGTTTTTATTTTCAAGATATTGATGCATCTTTGATCTGCATTTATCAGATTTATCAGTATATTTGTGTACTTATCTTTCTAAGTGTTATTTTATCTTGCATAGTAATAATTAATAGTAAATCTTTTTTTCAAAAAATAAATAAAAAAAAACACACATGACTGGCTCCGCCCACAGTCAGCTCTCATTGGTCCAGAATCCAGTCCCACATGACCATATATAGAACACAACAGTAAACGTGAACCACTGCGTTTGACATCATCGAGTCAACAAATACTGTATATAGTTGTAAATATCCAATGTTTTTCAAATGCATAAATTTTGTTATATTTTATTCTTATAATAAATGGCTTAAAATAACTAGTTTTATTTTAGATCAAATATATAAATGTATTAATGTAAGAATTTAAGCGTAAAGCCTTGTATTTGAAATAAGTGGTGAAATCCCACAGTCACTGTTACGCTCTATAACACATTAGTCATTGGCGTTCAGCTTGGACAGATGAATTATTATGTATTGCAGGAATCTAGTCGAGTCGCGCCTGGTTAGGACACGGTTTAAGTGAGACAAATCCACTGCCACGTCAATATAAAAACCACAGCGCAGGGCTTCCCCAATAATTCACTTTAATTGCAGCTTTCAGTCAACGAAGAGCCGTTTATTTACTGTATTCATTAACCTCGAGACACTGCCAATCAGCTGACACATCATCATTATAGGGAATAATCATCCACTGAGATACAATATCCAACAATGCATTAGCAATGGAATCACTGTTTTTAATAAATGCATGTTAAAACGCATCACTCCATGCATTAACCACATATCTATGATCATCACAACCCGTAATCTAATAACACTCAGATCGACAATCCAGGGCAAAAATAAGTGAGAAACATTAAGCACTGCTCTTTAATAGCAACACAATATCCTCTTATCATATCAATCATCAAAGATGAGACATGCAATTCAGAAATAAAGGCACCGCTCTGGCTGGAGTCAGTAATATGATTGCTTTGATCATTAATAAGATGGATTACACAAGTAAGCGGGTGAGAGGGTGAGAAGAACCTCCTGCTGCTGTAGCTCTTTTCTTTTTTTGATTACAGTTTTGTAAATTGGATTCATTTATTAGGAGCGCATAAGACAGCATTCATTTCACAACGCACTAACACACCGTTCCGCTGAGCACACTTATGACATGTGATGGACCCGGAAAACCAGCTTCAAATACGTGCAATTTCATTCTTGCATTGTGGGAACAAACATCGAGAGATGGGCTTAAGAGCACACGGCCGTAGATCTCAGCCTCTCGACGTGTGCTGCCATAAAAATGTAGGCTAAAGTAAAATATGCTTTAATAATCATTGCACTTATAAAGCGTGAGGTATGGATCTTTGATGCCTAAAAATGAGTCATGCTAAAAAAATGAGATTATATTGAACAAATGTGGAGAAGAGAATAGAGATATTAATAAAGCGGAGCCGTGCAAGCTTAAAAGATTCGACTGTGATGCATGACTGCGATTTACTCATTATGATCACACTTAATATCAATAAGATGCTAAAAAATGCACTCGGACAGTCCCAAAACTGGCCTTTTTTCTATGTTCTTAAGATACACTTGAGTGTGTGTTGAGCAGCTGATTGTGTTTTTGATTCCTCGGTGAATAACTGCGACGGTTTGATCATAAACAGGGAAGATAAACAAGCTTTTTAAGTCTCCAGACAAGCAGCAAGGTGTCAGAAAGACTTGTTTTTGTTCACATCCGATGATGAAACTTCATCCTAAGATGTTTTATATCAGGTAAGCCGTTAGAAAGCTGTTCTACAGATCTTCTCTAAAGCCTGGGTAGCAGGGTTTAAACAGCTGAGAGGAAACTGTTCTCTTAAGCGTGATGCATAAATGTGAAAATAAAACTGTTCTTCACATCAGGCCAGCGTGAAGTGCTCAGCGTCTGACAGCGATATGGGTGTAACTGCTCACACAGACGCCTGTTTATGAGAGACTTGCATATAGTGTGAACAGACATAATCCGGCATATCAGAGAAATTATATTTTAATTGAAGTGTTAAGTAGCATTTTCCAATATGTGCATATGGTATCAATTTAAAATCGCTTGCAAGAGACAGATGCACATCCCAACACCTCTAGCTCTATTTTCTCTAACACACACACACACACACACACACACACACACACACACACACACACACACATAGATACAGAACGTGAACACATATGTGTCCCTGGAGCACAAAAGCAGTCATAAGCAGCACAGGTATATAATAGCCAATAATACATTGCATGGGTCAAAATTATCCATCGTTGTGTAACGCCCAAAATCATTAGATATTAAGTAAAAATCATGTTCGATTAAGATATTTGTAAATGTCCTACCGTTTATATCAAAATTTAATTTTTGAGTATTAATATGCATTGCTGAGAACTTCATTTGAACAACTTTAAAGATGATTTTCTCAATATTTAGATTTTTTTTGCACCCTCAGATTCCAGATTTGCAAATATTGTCCAAACCATACATCAATGGAAATATTATTTATTCGGCTTTCAGATGATGCATAAATCTTAATTTCTAAAAATGGACCCTTATGACTGGTTTTGTGCTCCAGGGTCACATATGTGTTACATTTTAAAACGCTATGTGAACTTATATCCTCATAATATTAAAGTTACAGTAGATTTTTAAGAGCATTTGAGCTTGTCAAGCACACCACTTGAAATCACACACTGATTTATCTGCTTTATGCTTATAAAAAACAACGACTTTACGCACAAGTACTACTTTAACAAGTTCTGATCTGCGAGGTCGCGCTGGGTTTATTGAAGCGCGTTCATTTGTGTCACATTTCCAGATGCTAAACTCCCAGAAACGTGCTTCATACCTTTCTCAGGATCCATTGGATGAACAGCAGAACGCTCCAGCAGAGCAGCCTCATCGTTCGCGAGCACTAGTCCCGTCGAGCTCAAATCACCAAGCACAAAACATCCGAGAGGAACGAACTCTGGAACGGACTGCGAGGAGAAACCAGCGCTCTCGGAGTTATTAAGGCAGTCAAGGAGGTTCAGCTCTGGAAGTCCTTGTCATTCGTGAAGCGCACATCCATTCGCGCGTTTACGGAGGTGAAAAGTTGGCGTGGGAACGGTGCAAACTTGTGCTGTCAGCTGGCGTTCTCGCGTAATGCCCTCATTACCGCGCCTGCTTGGTGCATAAAAAAGAAACCGTGTTGCGTTCTCTCTCTCACTCCGAAGCGCACGCTCAGTGTAGACTCTCGCGAGCGCGCGCGAATATCGATTTTAAACCCCAACAGGTCAAACAAGCACCAACGGTGCCAAAAGTCGGCGTACCTACTTCTTATATGGCCAAATGAATGTTGCATTCACGATAAGTTTCCAAGAGTTAATCATCCACACATACACTAGACGAGATTCTTCAGAGACGCATAACTTGGCAAGAAAGCGAAGCATGCAAATAGCATGAAAGAGATGAACAAATCTTCCCGAAGGCGATTTTAATTTTGAATGGCTGTAAAGTGCATCTTGTCTCACAGCTGTTCGTTGTGTTAAAATATGAAACGTGCAATCTGTGCCGACAGCGCGAGACGTAATTCAACATCTTTTAAAAAGCATCGCTTACGCATTAACACACACAAACACAAGGAAGGAAAGAGAGAGAGAAGGAGATGTGGAAAAGAGGCGAGCGGATCTGGCCATTATTGAGACGACATGTCTGCAGAATGCATGATGTTAGGCAGGGAATAAAGACGAGGACATGTTTAGTCATGAGTATGTCCATCATCACACCTCTGATTGATCTGCAGATGGAGACCAATGAAGCCCTTCATCGCCCTCTTGTGAATGACTGACGAAAACATCGCATTGCAATTAAACCACCACGTGACTGTTATACAGTTACATTGCGTTTACATTCAATCCTTTTATCCAAAGCAACTTGTGCACAATGGAAGCAACCAAAAGAGCAATGATATGCACGAGCGATGAATAGGCGATGTCTCAGTTAGGTAACGAAATATTTAAATTGAGCATTTTTTTTAAATTATATAATAAATAAAAAGAAAACAGATAGAATAGAGCAAGCTAGAGTTATAGCCCCCCTCCCCCCCATTATTTAGCTTTTTGGTAATTGTATAATAAATAAAAAGAAGACAAATAGATAGAACACACAAATAATAGAGAAGCTATTTTTTCTTAAAAAAGAAAAAAGAATTAGAATAGAGAGTGATAGAGTGCTATACTTAATAATTATGCTATGAGATAAAATTATTAATTGAACCGAATAACCTTAAAACTCAAAGGACAAAATGTAAAAGCATATCAATATGCAACCTACCCACTACTGACAAGAACACTAACATCTGGCTGAAAATCCTCCAAACAACACACCCTGCTGAAAATAATAATAATAATATTTGTTATGGTTTTAATAGAAACTGTACAGTACTGTATACTGTCTGTATTGGT
Source organism: Schizopygopsis malacanthus (assembly GCA_027474115.1). Classification (NCBI taxonomy): domain Eukaryota; kingdom Metazoa; phylum Chordata; class Actinopteri; order Cypriniformes; family Cyprinidae; genus Schizopygopsis; species Schizopygopsis malacanthus. The sequence goes on from CM049877.1 coordinate 783,367, forward strand.
AATTGGCGGCTTGTTCAAACCACTAAATCCTAATGGAACGTGTCCCAAAACACCCTATACAGAAAACTATTTAAAATGGTTTTAGTGGTTAAAAGTTAGTAAGTAATGGTATTTGTAGTGAAAACCATTGGAATTACTGTGATGGTTTCTATTGTTAAAAGACAGCCTGCATGGCGGGTTATACATAATTGAGGAATAAAATGATTAATCGAACCAAATAACCTTAAAAATCAAAGGACAAAATGTAAAAGCATATCAATGTACAACCTACCCACTACTGACAAGAATACTAACATGTGGCTGAAAATCCTCCAAACAACACGCCCTGCTGAAAATAATAATAATCATAATAATTTGTAATGGTTTTATTGGTTTTAATGGAAACTGTACAGTACTGTATAATGTCTGTACTGGTAATCGGCTACCTTCTAATTGGTGGCTTGTTAAAACCACTAAATCCTAATGGAACGTGTCCCAAAACACCCTATACAGAAAACCATTTAAAAATGGTTTTAATGGTTAAAAGTTAGTAAGTAATGGTATTTGTAGTGGAAACCATTGGAATTACTGAGATGGTTTCTATTGTTAAAAGACAGCCTGCATGGCGGGTTATACATAATTGAGAAAGAAACTGATTAATCGAACCGAATGACCTTAAAAACTCAAAGGACACGATGTAAACACTACTCCCTCCCCTCACGAGAACACTACCAAGGTCTCAGAATTCTACCACATGTTCTAATAAATTGCCTTCATGGATACATATTTTTGGACCATCGAAATAAATGCCCCGTTGGTTTCGTTTCCATTGTGATCCCGCGGCTCGTGCAGTATTGAAGCTGGCAGGTGATTTTGGCGGGCTGCTATAAAGCGCGCGCTTTCTATTTCTCAGAGAACCGCGCAAATGAATGAACACGGGCGGGAAAAATGAGCGCAATTTTCTAACACATCCTCTCATCTTTCCACTTCGCCTTCTGCAAATCAACGCACTCGTTCTGGAACGACAAGAGGAGAGAGTTTGCCTCTATCACACGGTGTATATGTGTACTAATAGACTAGTTTAACACAAATACTGAGGAGCTGAACGTTTCTGACACAAACCATCGCCATTTTACGAGTACAATCGACGTCATGCAAAACAAAAGCGTGTGCTTTTGTTTTGTACCTTTTAGACAACAATATAATGACTGTTAAGAAAAGAAACATACACTTACTTGGTTTGTCATCATATCCATCTTTTTCCTAACGAGCCTACTGTGTTTTAAATTATGGGAGGCACTTCCGGTTTGGGAACTTCTACTCAAAATAGACATATAATCCTTATCTGTCATTTTGACAGAATGGGCTGTACATTTTTATTCATTTTCTATTTTCGTAGGTCGGGAGAATAAAGTTAAGTTTGGTATATTAATGGGACGCGATATATAGCTCTTTTCAGCCCACTGCATTATATTCCTCCTGATTATTTTCATGTTTTCTTTGTATTCTGCTTTAAATATATGAATAAAAACTACTGTGCATTTGTGTTCTACTCTCCCAATTTAATTTACAATATAAACCATGAAATGTAATTGTTGTGAAATATAGACATACAGTTATGCTCATAAATTTACACGCCCCTTGCAGAATATGCAAAATGTTAATCATTTTATCAAAGTAAGAGGGATCATGAAAATTGCATGTTATTGTTTATTTAATACTGTCTATTTCACATAACAGATGTTTATATATTCTCCACAAGACAAAATAATAACTGAATTTATAAAAATGACCCCATTTAAAAGTTTACACACAGTCGTGGAACAGAAGATCCACGACTGTTTTAATATTTTGTGATAGTTGTTTAGTTCATCAGTCACTTGTTGGTCCCGAGCAGAAAAAAATCCTCCAGTTTCTGCACATTCTTTAGTTTTCCAAAATTTTCTGCATATCTGAACCCTTTCCAACAGTTACTGTATGATTTTGAGATCTATATTTTTCACATGTTGGACAATTGGGGGACTCCTGCATAATTATTACATAAGGTGAAAACATGTAATGATGCTCAAGAAGGCAACACAATGCATTAATAGCTGGGGGGTGAAAACTTTTGAACAGGATGGTCAGGGTAAATTGTATTTATTTTGTCTTCTGGGAAATGTAAGTTTTTATGTAGCTTCTAGTTATTTATGGTATGTTCAAAGTAATTTATTAATGCTTTTACACTTTTAAATTTCCTTGTAATGTTCGATGGTTGAAGGGTGAGTAAAATAATGTCACCTCATTGCACCCTAGTGCTTATTATTGCATTCATAAAGCGAACCTTTTGCTGATTGTTTACAGTGTAAACGGAAGATAATTGTGCAAAGCGTCATGAGGCGTAGGAAAAAGGTGGATACTGCTATTTGAATAGTATTTGCACTTAAAATCGTATTTTCTCCATTGAAGAGTCTCAGTCTAAGTGTGTACAAGTCAATGTGTTTATACTAAAACATCTGAAGGAGCTTTAATATCACAATGTACGGTTAAGATAAACCTTTAAATTGAATTATACTTCCCGAGATTGTTCATTTACACAAGCAATGCATTGCCATACACATACAGTAGCTTTGCTAAAAAAAACACAGCCTTAGGATATAAACAAACAATAATGCAGCAAGCATTAAAAGTGCATTTAATTGCACAACTATGCATTGACTTATTTACCGTTAGTGCTGAAGGTGCTTAGATTCTGCCGTTTGTTAATATAAAATCACGTAATGGTAAAGATTCTTTGTTTAGACTCGATTGTCGCCAGAAGAGAGAAAGCCACAAACAGTAAATCACAATGACAAAGCTAAATTGCTAATTACATCAGCACAATTTAAGAACAGAACGAGCCTGATTCACTTTAGAAGAACACAAATCATAGAGAGAGAGAGAGAGAGAGAGAGAGAGAGAGAGAGAGAGAGAGAGAGAGAGAGAGAGAGAGAGAGAGAGAGAGAGAGAGAAGAGAGAGAAGAGAGAGAGAGAGAGAGAGAGAGAGAGAGAGGAGAGAGAGAGAGAGAGAGAGCGAGCGAGAGCGAGAGAGAGAGAGAGAGAGAGAGAGAGAGAGAGAGAGGAGAGAGAGAGAGAGAGAGAGAGAGAGAGAGAGAGAGAGAGAGAGAGAGAGAGAGAGAGAGAGAGAGAGAGAGTACAGTGTGCTTAAAATGTACAGATGACCGTCACATATCAATATGTTTTTTCATGTATATAAAAGCCACTATTTTGGTTTGCTGGTGTTGTGAAGGAAAGCGAATAAAAACCAGTAACGGGAATCGTATAGGCCAGTGCTTCCCAAACCTGTCCTGGAGGACCCTGCACACTTTGTATGTCTCCCCAATCAGACACAGTTTAGTCCTTACAGTCTTCAATAATGAGCTGATGAGTTGAGTCAAGAAGAAGAATTGTTTATTTGTCACATACATTATACCGAGTATAACCAGCAGTGAAATGTGTTCTCTGCATTTAACCCATTCAAATGCACACATACAGTAGTGAACACACACACACACACACAGACACACACACACACACACACAGACACAGACACACAGTAGTGAACACACATACACACACCTGGAGCAGTGGGAGCAGTCGGGGGGTTCGGTGCCTTGCTCAAGGGTCTCAGTCGTGGACAATTCCTGCCGGAGCCGAGATTCGAACCCACAACCTCAGGTTATAAGTCCGACGCTCTATCCACTAGGCCACGACTGCCCCTGAAACAGATGTGTTAGATAAGGGGTACCTTAGGGGTACTTTAGGGTAGGGGTCCAGGACAGGTTTGGGAAGCACTGGTATAGGCGAACGCTCAATATACCGTAAGTGAAATAAAACGAATGGTTTTGTGATTCGCTGACCGATCCTGCTCAGAACCTACATTAGCATTTTGCTGACTTTTAACTTATGATAATATAAACTATCAGCATTATCGATTAGGGAAGAGAACAACACTGCAATTGTTACTTTTACTTTAATATTAAACGAACGTTCCTGTTTACACTTTCCTCTGGGCTGTTATTGGAGTTTAGAAACATGTAATTAAGATCATTTCTTGGGAGCGGATATTTAGACTAACTTTAAACATAATTATTTTTTATTAAATATAGCTAAAATAAATTGTTAGCAACCACTTAC
>CM049877.1:810000-815000 GCA_027474115.1 Schizopygopsis malacanthus
AGTTATGCTTTTAATGAAACGAGTGGCATAAAGAAGGGAAGAGAGCACAGTTACGCCCATCTATCAGCTGAAAACCCAAACACAACCAACAATAACCGCTAAACAAACGATGCATTTATTGCTACAGCTATTAATAAGCTAGATGGCTTTATTAATAGACACATAACATGCACATTTGAGGCTAATGATCTTACATGGACGTCCGATAATGAGAGCATAATGAAAAATTTTATGAAGTAGAAATCCAGCTACTGTAAGAGAACACGGTGCATTCTGGGAAACAAATATGATCTGTGAACAGTATGGAGCCGTTCTCATGGAAAATAGAGCTAATATTACACATGTAATTCTGGGTCAAGTGTGCTGTGGGAATAAAAACGATTCCTAAAAGTGCTTGAGACTAACAAGTTACTCTGAACGAAGCGATGCACTTTATGCCCTTTACACTTTATCCGGGTACAAATAGTGGCGTTAGTAATGAGAGAAGAAGAAGACAGTGAGAAAGCAGAGCCGCTGAAGCTCTAAGACAAGATACAACAGCCAAGTGTATTCTTAGATACAATTAACCCGCTGCCGCCTCGTCGCTGATGCGGGGAAAGAGGCTGAAGCGAAGTGAGATATACTCTCTGTTATTAGAGGTGTTTGGAGAGTCAAGAATCACTGTTATTATTATTGCTCAGAGTTAGAGTTAACACACTCCAGCATCCACAGAAGCTCCTTCCAGACACCCAGAACACCCTAGCAACCCCTTATCAACCACTCAGAACACCCTAGCAACCCCTTATCAACCACTCGGAACACCCTAGCAACACCTTATCAACCACTCGGAACACCCTAGCAACCCCTTATCAACCACTCGGAACACCCTAGCAACACCTTATCAACCACTCGGAACACCCTAGCAACACCTTATCAACCACTCAGAACACCCTAGCAACCCCTTATCAACCACTCGGAACACCCTAGCAACACCTTATCAACCACTCGGAACACCCTAGCAACCCCTTATCAACCACTCGGAACACCCTAGCAACACCTTATCAACCACTCGGAACACCTTAGCAACCCCTTATCAACCACTCAGAACACCCTAGCAACCCCTTATAAACCCCTCAGAACACCCTAGCAACCCCCCCCCCACACACACACACACACACGCATACACACGCACACACACAAGTAAATAAAAAGTGAATCCATCATCTGTCATAATTATAGTTGTGTTCCATCTAGCAGCGTTTACAGATGAACTCAAAGTGGACCGCTGGAGCTCTTGGGTCGTGATGGATCCGGTTCAGTCTGGCAGAGAATGAACATCCGCCGTTGGGACTCTCGGCGGGCCGCTCCGCCACCTGCTCCTCACCCAACAGAACGAGTGCATAATGAGAGGGAGGATAACAGAGGCGATGTGGCTTTGTGGGGCAGTTGATGTTCTCCAATGGAGAATGAGAAGATCTGTCACTGGACATTGGCGCCTGGATGCTCTGTTTATAGCCAAGAGCTGCAGAGGAGCCGAGCCAAACCCAAGAAAGATGAACAAAACTCACTCGCGATGCTGACGTTCTTTTAAATGTCGCCATGCGATTACTAATGTGTTCTGAATATATGCTATTGAGTTGCTAGGGTGTTCTGAATGGTTGTTATTGAGTTGCTAGGGTGTTCTGAATAGACGCTATTGAGTTGCTAAGGAGTTGTTAATGCTTTGGGGTTGCTAGGGTGTTCTTAATAGTTGCTATGGGGTTACTAGGGCGTTATGTATGCTTTGAGATTAGTAAGGTCTTCTGAATAGTTGCTATGGGGGTGCTAGGGTGTTCTGAATGGTTGCTATTGAGTTGCTAAGGTATTCTGAATATACGCTATTGAGTTGCTAGGGTGTTCTGAATGGTTGCTATGGGGGTGCTAGGGTGTTCTGAATAGACGCTATTGAGTTGCTAATGAGTTGTTAATGCTTTGGGGTTACTAGGGTGTTCTGAATAGTTGCTATGGGGGTGCTAAGGGTGTTCTGAAGACTGTGGTTGCTAGGGCTTCTGAAGGCTATGGCGTTACTAGGGTGTTCTGAATGGTTGCTATTGAGTTTTGAATGCCTTGGGGTTACTAGGGTGTTCTTAATAGTTGCTATGGGGTTACTAGGGTGTTCTGAAGGCTATGGGGTAACTAGGGTGTTCTGAAGGCTATGGGGTTGCTAGGGTGTTCTGAAGACTATGGGGTTACTAGGGTGTTCTTAGTAGTTGCTATGGGGTTCCTAGGGTGTTTTGGTTGGTTGCAGTGGGGTTACTAGGGTGTTCTGAATAGTTGTTATGGGGTTACTAGGGTGTTCCGAATGGTCGCTACGGGGTTGCCGAGGTGTTTTGAATGCTGTGGAGTTACTAAAGTGTTGTTAATAGTCGCTCTTTAGTTGCTAGGGTGTTGTGAGTGGTTGCTTGCCTTGGCTTTGCTTTGCCATGATCGTTCCAGAACAATGCTCAACTTTAACACTTAGTGCAAGAGATTTGATCTAATTTCCAATATTAACTAGCACTAGTAGTAGTGATGTTTGCCTGTGTAAAGGTGCTTTTACACCAGACGCGTTATGCGCAAATGATTTACATGTTAAGTCAATGCAAAGACGCAATAGACAATCCTGCGGCGCTATTCGCGCGAATGAGGCGGCATGAATTGAGCGTTTGGGGCGTTTCGCAAGAATAGCGCGAGTTGAAAAATCTGAACTTTGGCGGATATTCGCGCCGCGTGAACCAATCAGGAGCTTGCTCTAGCAGTGCTCGGCAAGACTGTTTTGTGTTTGAGCGCCCCCAAGTTGTGTTTTACTGTAACTTCAGCTGCTCCAGACACGTGAGCAAAAGCGCCAATCTCATTGGTCGGATAGTTTTTGACGCGGCGCGTCAAACCAAAAAAACGAACCCGAGGCGTTTTTTTTTAAAAAATGACGCATTTACGCGTGCCGTTTTTCGCGTCGGTGTGCACACTCACATTGGCGCCCTTTGTTTAGTCACGAGGCGTTAAACGTCGTCCCGGTGTGTACGGGCCTTTAGAATACATCTATCAGTGTGTGCTGGACACAGCAGGGCCGTTCTCTGCTGCTGTAACGGTCTCTTCAGACACACTGGAGCAGTAACTGAACATGATGTCAGGGTAAGTGTTTAAGCCGATAACAATCCAGAGAACTGCAGCTTTAATAAGAGGACACACACACACCACACACACACACACACACACAGTCATGCTCACAATGACCCTAATGAACTACATCTGGTTTTCACACCCTCCCACTCACAGTCAGTTTGCATTGTGTGCGTGTTTGTGTGTGTGTGTGTGTGTGTGTGGTGTGTGTGTGTGTGTGTGTGTGTGACTGCGTGACTGTGTGTGTGTGTGTGTGTGTGTGTGTGTGTGTGTGTGTGTGTGTGTGTGTGTGCGTGTGTGTGAGCAACTATGTGACAAAAAACAAAGCAAACAGCCAGATGACAATTTTCTCACCACCTCGAAAGCGTCGCGAGCGGAAGATCCTCTGCCCTGCTAACGTTAAACGAGATTGAATATTTCCACGGATCATTCCCTTTCACTAGTCGGGGGAAATCAGAGGTTAGCACTCTGGAACAACTTTGTATTTTTGGAATCAGTTTTGGTGTAATTGATCGAGACCATCTTTCCATTGAAGTTCAGCTGTGCTGTGCGTCATGAAAAAGAATAGAAATATATAGCGTTTCAAATCCAAATGAACAGAAACATTTCATTCGAACACACACACAACACACACACACACACACACACACACACACACACACACACACACAACACACACACACACACACACACAGTCACACGCACACACACAACCACACACAGTCACACACACAGTCACACACACACACACACACACACACACACACAGTCTCACACACACACACACACATTCACACACACACAGTCACACACACACACACACACACACACACACACACACACACACACACACACACACACAGTCACACACACACACACACACACACACACACACACACACCCAGTCACACACAGACACACACACACACAGTCACACACACACACACACACCACACACACACACAGTCACACACACACACACACACACACACACAGTCACACACACACACACACACACACACACACACACACACACACACACACACACACAGTCTCACACACACACACACACAGTCACACACACACACACACACACACACACACGTCACACACACCACACACACACACCACACACACACACACACACACACACACACAGTCACACACACACACACACACACACACACACACACACACACACAACCACACACACACACACACACACACACACAACACACAGTCACACACAGACACACACACACAGTCACACACACACACCACACACACACACACACACAGTCACACACCACACACACACACACACACACACACACACACACACACACACACACACACACACACACACACACATAATTGCGTTCTGGATAAATGACATGACCGAAACGAGAATCTGTCATTATCTGGCCGAGCTGCCGGACGCATTTAAAGCCTTGTGTTTCAGAACGAGACACAGTACAAGAGAAACAGACGCTTTATAAACGCAAGAAGCGTTTATAAAGCTTATTATTATTATTATTTATTATTGAGGCTGTGCGTTGCTGTGAACGTGCCCCCCCCCCCTCATTTATTCTGCTTTAACACATTCTTGTGTTTTAAATCAGGGAGAATATCTCACATTTGACATATTTAGTTCTGTGGCCTTCGGATGTTTGATTCATGCACAGGCACTTACCTATGATCAGGTCTGTAGTTGGTTTAACCCGTCCTGCTTGAGGAAGGACTTCAGTAGTTAAGCAGTTTAAGGTCTCCGGACGTCACGTGTCACCATGTCCAGCAGGTCGAGCACGTGAACATCGGCTTTTCCTACAGTTTAAAAACACAAACTCACTCAGTGAAGTCTTAGTACAAATAACATCTGTTTG
>CM049877.1:822500-838330 GCA_027474115.1 Schizopygopsis malacanthus
GATATTAACATCATGTTCCAGGAAGATATTTGTGATTATTAATATGCATTGCTAAGAACTTAATTTGAACTTTAAAGGTGATTTTCTCAATATTGTGATTTTTTTTGCACCCTCAGATTCCAGATTTTCAAATATTTAAAAATATGAGATACAAAAAATTGACACTTAAGATTGGTTTTATGGTTCAGAGTCACATATGTATACATATATAAATACACAAAAATATGCATTGGCAGAAAATATATTTACATAAATGTATTTTGAGATAGAGTTTAAAATATTTTAAAGTACAATTTCCATGTTAACGCAATGTTTGATTTCAAAATGGTTTTCACGGGATACATTTTGAGGTTTTATGCTTTACAATGATATTTAATTTATGATGATTACTGAAACATGTGATAGGGAAAAATGAAACGAAACATAATTCTTGTGACAGAGGTCAGAACTCATTATGATGAAGTATATATTTTTAGGTACACTCTTGTAATAAATCAATCAATTACTGTTCCTACATCATTTGTAACATAAAACAGTGATAAATATCTATTTAGGAGTCGTAGACCTTTCCAGCGATATACAGTTAGTTATGATTTAACTGTAATATAGCAGTAAAGTACAGTAGTAAAGGGGTTAAAAAATGTGGTTAAACACATTTATAAAAAATCATACTTTTTGATATTAAATTAAATAAATAGTCAATTAAAAATAAATACATATTATAAAAAAACAGTAATGTTGATTATTATGACTTTGCAAGGGACAACATTTAAAATATGTAAACTTTAACGCTCCAGCGTTAATGACCCAGACACTGAAAATAATTATTAATTTAATTTACTAAAAAACAATAAGGTAAGTGGTTACGATCGATTTAGTTTACTAACTTTCAACATGTTTTTTTTATTTAAATGTAGCTAAAATAATTTTTTTACCTTAAAAAACTTTAGTATAATTTTTTTCAGTATACCTGAAATACAGGTTAAACTATTTATTTCTTTGTGAAATTCTAAAAATGATTGTAAATAGCAAATCTCACAAATATTTCACATAACGAGTATAGAGTCAATTTAATGTCACATATATATATATATGCAAAAAAAAAGTTTTGAAAAAGAAAATAAAGTTGAGTAAAAAATAGTTTTGCAAAAAAAAAAAAAAAGATTGAAAATAAATAAATAAAGTATTGAGATAAAAAAATAATATTCATTAAAATAAGTTTTGAAAACTGAAATAAAGAATTACAAAAATTAAGATACTTTTACTTTTTACTTTTTTTAAGATTACTTTATTTTTCTTTTGCAAAGAAAAATATTTTTTTCTAAAATAAAAAAAAATAAACGATAAAAAAAATTTAAAATGTTTTTTCTTTCTGTTGCTAAACTTTATTATTTTGTATATAAGCATTAAATTGGGGGTTCCCGCACTACTGTACGATACGAGCAGCTTGACCATCTACAGTTTGAAAGCACACACACACACACACACACACACACACACACACACTAATGGCTGCAATTGTCCTCCGTGAGATGAGATTCACACAACAGCTCGAACACGAGAGTGTAAGAAAGGCATGTTTGAAGGCCGAGTGTAATGACTGCGATTATGACAGCAGAACTCAAAACACACCTGTCTGAGTGAAAATAAAGAGGACGAGCTGTAAAGCGCATCAGTGCCGTGGAACAACTCCAGAAATTGATTTTTTTTTTTGCAAGTGCATCAGTGATAAAGGCCCATGAATGGAAGAGTCTCTGAAGGAGATGCAGCTCTGGTCCATGTTTCTTTGCACTGATCTCTGTCTTATATTCCAGTCATAATTATGAGCACGAGCGTCTGCTTGGGAAGAGTCTTGTGCAACCGATCGGACCCCTGAGAGTTTGGTCACGCGAGGGAGAAATGCTAAAATGTGTTTAAAAGATTCGATTTGATCTCAATGAGATTTGTTTCACCCTGATAATGCATGTTTCACCCTCATAATCACCCTCATAATGCATGTTTCACCCTCATAATGCATGTTTCACCCTCATAATCACCCTCATAATGCATGTTTCACCCTCATAATCACCCTCATAATGCATGTTTCACCCTCATAATCACCCTCATAATGCATGTTTCATCCTCATAATCACCCTCATAATGCATGTTTCATCCTCATAATCACCCTCATAATGCATGTTTCACCCTCATAATGCATGTTTCACCCTCATAATCACCCTCATAATGCATGTTTCATCCTCATAATCACCCTCATAATGCATGTTTCACCCTCATAATCACCCTCATAATGCATGTTTCATCCTCATAATCATCCTCATAATGCATGTTTCACCCTCATAATCACCCTCAAAATGCATGTTTCACCCTCATAATGCATGTTTCACCCTCATAATCACCCTCATAATGCATGTTTCACCCTCATAATCACCCTCATAATGCATGTTTCATCCTCATAATCACCCTCATAATGCATGTTTCACCCTCATAATCACCCTCATAATCACCCTCATAATGCATGTTTCATCCTCATAATCACCCTCATAATGCATGTTTCATCCTCATAATCATCCTCATAATGCATGTTTCACCCTCATAATCACCCTCAAAATGCATGTTTCACCCTCATAATGCATGTTTCACCCTCATAATCACCCTCATAATGCATGTTTCACCCTCATAATCACCCTCATAATGCATGTTTCACCCTCATAATGCATGTTTCATCCTCATAATGCATGTTTCACCCTCATAATCACCCTCAAAATGCATGTTTCACCCTCATAATCACCCTCGTAATGCATGTTTCATCCTCATAATGCATGTTTCACCCTCATAATCACCCTCAAAATGCATGTTTCACCCTCATAATCACCCTCATAATGCATGTTTCACCCTCATAATCACCCTCATAATGCATGTTTCACCCTCATAATCACCCTCATAATGCATGTTTCATCCTCATAATGCATGTTTCACCCTCATAATCACCCTCATAATGCATGTTTCATCCTCATAATGCATGTTTCACCCTCATAATCACCCTCAAAATGCATGTTTCACCCTCATAATCACCCTCATAATGCATGTTTCACCCTCATAATCACCCTCGTAATGCATGTTTCATCCTCATAATCATGTTTCATTTTCACCCTCATAATCACCCTCAAAATGCATGTTTCACCCTCATAATCACCCTCATAATGCATGTTTCACCCTCATAATCACCCTCATAATGCATGTTTCACCCTCATAATCACCCTCATAATGCATGTTTCATCCTCATAATGCATGTTTCACCCTCATAATGCATGTTTCACCCTCATAATCACCCTCGTAATGCATGTTTCATCCTCATAATGCATGTTTCACCCTCATAATCACCCTCGTAATGCATGTAATCTCATCCTCATAATGCATGTTTCAGTTTCACCCTCATAATCACCCTCATAATGCATGTTTCCACATTCACCATCATAATCACCCTCGTAATGCATGTTTCATCCTCATCATTGCATGATTTCACCCTCATAATCACCCTCAAAATGCATGTTTCACCACCCTCAATAATCACCCTCATAATGCATGTTTCACCCTCATAATCACCCTCATAATGCATGTTTCACCCTCATAATCACCCTCATAATGCATGTTTCATCCTCATAATGCATGTTTCATCTCATAATGCATGTTTCACCCTCATAATGCATGTTTCACCCTCATAATCACCCTCATAATGCATGTTTCACCCTCATAATGCATGTTTCACCCTCATAATCACCCTCATAATGCATGTTTCACCCTCATAATCACCCTCATAATGCATGTTTCACCCTCATAATCACCCTCATAATGCATGTTTCACCCTCATAATGCATGTTTCACCCTCATAATCACCCTCATAATGCATGTTTCACCCTCATAATGCATGTTTCACCCTCATAATCACCCTCATAATGCATGTTTCACCCTCATAATGCATGTTTCACCCTCATAATCACCCTCATAATGCATGTTTCACCCTCATAATCACCCTCATAATGCATGTTTCACCCTCATAATCACCCTCATAATGCATGTTTCACCCTCATAATCACCCTCATAATGCATGTTTCACCCTCATAATGCATGTTTCACCCTCATAATCACCCTCATAATGCATGTTTCACCCTCATAATCACCCTCATAATGCATGTTTCACCCTCATAATCACCCTCATAATGCATGTTTCACCCTCATAATCACCCTCATAATGCATGTTTCACCCTCATAATGCATGTTTCACCCTCATAATCACCCTCATAATGCATTGTTTCACCCTCAATGCAATACATGTTTCAAACCCTCATAATGCTGTTCCCACATCCCTCATAATGCATGTTTCACCCTCATAATCACCCTCATAATGCATGTTTCACACCACTACACCACATAATTCCCCCATCAAAATGCATGTTTCACACCCTCATAATGCATGTTTCATCTCATCACTCATAATGCATGTTTTCAACCCTCATAATGCATGTTTCACACCTCATAATCACCCTCATAATGCATTTTTCACCCTCATAATCACCCTCATAATGCATGTTTCACCCCTCATAATCATATAACACCCTCATAATGCATGTTTCACCCTCATAATCACCCTCATAATGCATGTTTCACCCTCATAATGCATGTTTCAACCCTCATAATCACCCTCATAATGCATGTTTCACCTCACTCAAATCACCCTCATAATGCATGTTTCACCCTCATAATCACCCTCATAATGCATGTTTCACCCTCATAATCACCCTCATAATGCATGTTTCACCCTCATAATCACCCTCATAATGCATGTTTCACCCTCATAATCACCCTCATAATGCATGTTTCACTCTCATAATGCATGTTTCACCCTCATAATGCATGTTTCACCCTCATAATCACCCTCATAATGCATTCACAATCTGTAGACCTGTCTTCAAATGCTGAATCATTATTTTATTAAACATTTTCAAATAAAAGCTTATGGTATCTAATCAGCAACTTCTCATTAATGAGTGAATGTGAAACAATGTAAAAGTGTTAAATGCTGTTATTACTGCATTTACCCCTTTTTATTAATTACAAATTTAGATGTTTTTTTATATTAAATTATACATGAACTACGTGAAAAAACCACAAAGATAAATAAATAAAAATGTATTAATGTATGACATGTATAAGATCATATAATCTGAGAAGTATTAGTATGAACACCATTAGAATCAATGGAATTTAATTCCTTTATATTTCTAAATCATAATAGCTCAAAAACAGTCCTAATTTATGAAAATGATGTATTTATTTCCAACAAAACAACAAATATTAATCTGACAATTTTCAAACATATATTTTGTTTTACTTTCAAATTAAAAAAAGCTATCAATTTTTTTGTTCATGCTGCAATTGTTTGTCAATAGGTGACATATTTGTGTTTATCATTAAAAAAAAATAGTCCCAAAAGTTTGAGTGATATGGAGAAAAAGCTTAATAAATTACAAAAAAAAAAATTGGACAATTTATATGTATTTTGATAATTTTATTTAACACACACCTGGGTCAAAAATACATTTCAAAAGGTCATAAAAAATCTGATGACAATTATGTGTATTTTACGGCTCTTAAAGCGTTTGCAAAGTTTTGTTCCCTTATTAAAAAAACTATGCTTTTTAAAATGTATTTATTCTGCAATATGAGGGTGAAGTCTTACAATAAACGTGTATTGTGAAATATATTAATTCATTTATAATTTTACTTTTTTTTATTCAACTGTATTGTATGTTCACATGTGCTATTAAATAATATATATATTTTTTTTTTTGTTATGCACAAAAACTTCATGTGCTATTAAAAATATTATATATATTTTTTTTTATTTTATAATAATTTTTTAAATATACAAAAACTTTAAAATGCATTGGTAGAAAATATATTAATGTAAATATATTTAGCTTTTTTGTCATTTTTTGTACATTATATACATATTTGTATATATACATATTTGAAAATAAATACATTTAGCATGCGTTACGAGGGTAAAGTCTTGGGGAAGATGTCTGTAACATCTGGCTGCTGAAGGTGATCAGAAGCTCATCTGTCCAGCCACACAGAGCAGATCTGGGAACAGTTCTCTCACACACACTAAATATAGACGCCTCTGGCCGTCATCCAGACACTTCTGGACCAGGAGGGTTTCCATCTAATTATCAGACAGAAGCCTTTCCAAGAACAACCCGAAGCGCGTCTGGAGACACCACGGACAGCCGGATCTCCACCAGGCCATAATGTGTTCCTCAGATGAATCAGAAAAGCAATACTGAAGCCGTTAGTGTGAACAAGCCATCAAACACTGACCTATCTGTGACTCGCAGCCGTCCGTCCGGATTGATCACGCTTTATTACCGTAGAGGGACTTCTTATCAATTTAATTACAGACGCTGGTTCATTAATGAGGAGATGTACAACACAGCACTGTTCCTTTAAGAACTGCTTGTTATTTAGATCAACTCCTCCCTAAAGTTGATGACTGAATGTTAATGTTTGTGCAGAATTAACGTGCTGTTGGAGAATATCTAGAGATGAGTTTTCTCAGTCTTTAACTAAACTGCGCGCACGTGAACGCGTTTCTATCTCTCTGCGCGTGCGCGTCGTTTCTGCTCATCTGTGCTCGCGCTGTTCAATGGAGCAACATCTCCACATCTGCTGAAATACACTCTATCGAAGAGCTTCCCTGCGAATGCATCAGAGCAATCAGTGTCCTGCGGTTTAGTGCAGATTACAACCTTTATCTGTCTCTGTCTGTAGGCCACAACAGCGTCTATATTTGACTCTGTATCTATAATAAACGCCACACACCTGACACGCAGACGCTTTATCAGTGATCTCCTCCATGCACTTGGAAAGGTCCTCGACTCGCCCTCGCTCTGGAACAACCAGCAGAGAGACAAATGGCCAAAACGGTGCTGTGACAATATTGGGCGCGTGATTCTTCTTTTTCTCTGTGTGTGTGTGTGTGTGTCGTTTGGTTAATAATGCCCTGACCGTTTCATTATAGTAATCAGAGAGCGATCGGCCGGCGCTGGCAGAATGAGCGAGAGCTCACACACTCGCCCCATTAACCTCACACACACACACACACACAACACACAAACAGCACACACACACACACACACAAACACACACACACACCACACACACCACACACACACGCACCACACACACACCCACATCCACACACACACACACACACACACACACACACGACACACACACACAGCCACACACCACACACACACACACACACACACACACACACACACACACACCCACGTCCACCACCCTACACAACCTGCACCCACTCACGCACCTACACACCCACACACACCACACCCACCACAACCACACAACACACACACCACAGCCACACCCACTCCACCACACAACCCACCAAGCCACACACACACGCACTGCCACAAACACCCACGCACACACCAACGCCACACACAACCAACGCACTTCTGCACACAACATCACCAACAGACCCACACAGACAACACACAAAACCACACACCACACACTCACACACAACAAATTGGAATGCCTTTTGCGGTCGTGGCCCTTACAAAAACACCCCCCCTCCCCTCCCCTCCCTCCCTCTCTCTCTCTCTTCTCTCTCTCTCTCTCTCTCTCTCGCTCTCTCTCTTTCTCTCCCTTCTCTCTCTCTCTCTCTCTCTCTCTCTCTCTCTTTCTCTCTCTCTCTCCTCTCTCTCTCTCTCTCTTTCTCTCCTCTCTCTCCTCTCTAATATATTCTCTCTGTATCGTGTCATCAGCCTCCACATCGAGAAAAAGACACATTGTACATTTAACATTCCTGTTATCAGCCATTAAATCGAGTAATTTGTCGTGTTGCTT
This sequence comes from Schizopygopsis malacanthus, assembly GCA_027474115.1. Lineage (NCBI taxonomy): Eukaryota > Metazoa > Chordata > Actinopteri > Cypriniformes > Cyprinidae > Schizopygopsis > Schizopygopsis malacanthus. The sequence continues at coordinate 830,439 of CM049877.1, forward strand.
GTCGCGCTTCAAGGATACCATTTACATTAACGCTTACAACATTCATGTTTGTGCTCTACATTAAATGTCTTGTTTTAAGGGAATAATATCAAAACAAATTTCAGAATCCAAACTCTGAACATATATATATATCCAATTTAAAAAATTAGAAAAATAGCACATTATTCTCAATCTATCAAATCACTAAAAATGCTTTCCGACAAAATTCATACATTTTACTTGCATAATTGTCAGTTTAATGCTGCAATGGTTTGTCAACAGAACACATGTTCATGTTTATCATAAAAATGTATTCCCAAAAGTGTGTGAGATATGGAGAAAAAGCTAAACATATTTTACTTTTTGTTTTACACTAATATAACTTAATATATAATTGTATTAAAAACATATTTTTGACACACTGGACTTTATACATAACCAGGTCAAAATGACATTTTTAAATGGTCATATCTCATTAAAAATAATTGTAAAATCATGAAAAAAATAAGTGAGGTGTATTTTAAGACTCTTAAAGCATTTGTAAAGTTTTATTCCCTTACTAAAAACTAAGCATTTTTAATAAACGTGTTAAAAAAACAAACATAAATGCATTATATATATATATATATATATATATATATAAAAAAAAACAAGATGTAGACAAAAAATAAATCATATTTTCATCATATCATAATTGAGCAAAAATATGAATTTGGAGCAGATGCTGATATTTCTATAATGAAATTCTGCTGCTTGTGATGTAAACCAATACATACTGACATTAAATGATCTAAATATCAGCCATCACTCGATATATGCAATAATATGAGATGAGATGTAAATGATCCACACATATGATGCGATGCTGATCGAGAGATGAAGAAATAAACGCTCCTCAGAAGATGAAGATCATTCAGTGAAAGTAAAGCTATAAGATCCTGATGATCAGATTTGAGACTAAATCATGATTGATGGAGAATCAAGTAAAGCAGAAAGTGTTGATCTGGAGATATTACTGCAGTTATTCTGACACTAAACGAGCTTTTACTGGAGAAACCCACTAAACTCTCATCAGACGACAGAAGACACGCAGGAGACGGAGAGAAACAGCTAAGCTTGATGATTGAGTGAATGATTTAAAAGTGCTGAGTTTATATCAACTGTAATATATTAAGGCATGTATAATGAGGACATGAACATGAAAGTGACCCACCTCCATCACAGCATCATATAACCTGATTCTCCATCGACTGATTATCATATTCTGGTTCCTCAAGCGCTTCATAAACACGATCTCATTGGCTTCATTAGTACACGTGTGTAACGAACTCCAGACTGTCTTTGGCCTGTGGGAAGATAAAAACACAGAAACGTGTTAGAAACAGAGACGATGTGTTTTATGTGCAAGTTTAGGGAGATGTCAGAGTCTCCAGCCTGAGCGCAGATGAAGCGCTCCAGCAGACGTCTGTTTGATGAAGCTCTATTTACACGTGATTGACAGCCGGGACTTACAGCACAGGCCCCAGATAACCACACGAACACACTACAGCAAGAACAACCCGCTTTCATAGATAGAGATTCACTAAATGATGTTTTTAGTCTGGAGAGGAAGATTTGTATACATTATACACACACACTCACACATACAATATATGTGTATGAATGTATGGGAAGATATTACTATATATGCAGCACACACACACACACACACACACACATATGTGTATGAATGTATGAGGAAGATATTATTATATATGCAGTACACACACACACACACAAACACACACATATACACACACACAGATATACACACAGACACAGATATACACACAGAACACACACACACACACACACACAAACACAGATATACACACACAGATATACACACAGACACAGATATACACACAGACACACACACACACACACACACAAAACACACATATACACACACACAGATACACACACACACACACACACACACACACACATTCACACACAACAGACACAGATATACACACACAGACACAGATATACACACAACACACACACACACACACAACACACAGACAGACAGACAGAACAGACACACACACATATACACACACACAGACACACACACACATGAAGAGTTCATTTGCAAAAACAGATAACATTTTTAACAATTCTCTTAATTTAACAATTAACAATTCAAAATTGTTTTATTGTTTATTCCAATTAAACTATTTTTTTACTATGTTAAAATATAACTTAAAAAACAGCTAATAACACAATAAAACACAATAAAAAATGATAACATAATAAAAAAACATGATTTTGAAGAAAATAAATAAATAAATGGAGATATCTGTTTTTGCAAATAAACTCTTCATATATATACATAAATATATTCAATACAATTAAAAAAAAAATATATATATATATTCACTAAAATATGTTTCAAAATATATTTACGTAAATAAATATTCATTTTCTTTGCAATTTTTGTACAATTTTAAAATACATTTACAAAAATATGAATATATATTTTAAAAAGCATTTAAAAATATTTGTCCTTCAGATATTTTAATCCAAGATAAAACATTCATGTACAATTTTGTCAAATTTTAAAATTGTATTTAATACAATTTTTTTTTAAATGTAATCAACTATGAATGCGTTTTCTTGTATTGAAATAAATGAAGGGCAAAATATATTTAAATGCTTTCAAATATATATTATATAAAAAATGGGTAAAATATATTAGTAGAAAATGTATTTATGCAAATTTTAAACACAAAAGCCTGTAAAGAAGCCAGAAACCACCCAAAGAAGCAAACCCTGAAGGAGCTGTGCGTTAGTGTTCAGCTCGTAAAGCTCAGGCAGCTTTGAGCCGGTGACATATAATACATCTCTGCAGCCCAAAACAGTCCCGCTTTAATAACCTACACACCTTCCCCTTCAGTGACACTCTCTCTCTCTCTCACTCTCAACTCTCAACTCCAACTCTCAAATCATCACACTCAAAAACACTCAACCTACAACCACTCCAACTCACCACTCTCAACCAACCACAAAACCAACAACACCAACACCCCAAAACCCAACCCAACACAACACCACAACACTCAAACACATCATATAAACAACACTCTCTCTTCACTCTCACTCTCTTCAACCAACACCCAAACAAACACACATCAAAACAATACCACCAACCCAAACACTCCAACACCACTCACAACAAAACAAAAACTCAACAACCAAACTCTCACACCCCTCAACAAACTAACCAACAAACTACACAACACAACACACCATCCAAAAAACACACCCACCAAACACAAACAACCAACACACTCTCAACAAAACCACACACCCAACCCTCACTCACTCACATCAATCTCCCATTAATCACTCTCCTCCAACTCTCTCATTCACTCACCACACCTCACACTACATAACTCAACCATCCAATACTCATCACTCTATCACTCCTCTAACAACATAACACACTTACCATCATATACCCACACTACACATTCTCTCTCATTTTCCTCTCACTTCACAACCACCCCACTTCCACTCACTCTCACACCCCACTCCCACTCCCCATTCACTCTCACTCTCACTCTCACACTCCACTCTCTCTCTTCTTCTCTCTTCTTCAATTCTTCACACTACATTCATTCACTCTCACACTCACATCATTCACTCTACTCACTCACTCACACTCCCACATTCACTCTCACTCTCACACTCACTCTCCCACTCTCTCATTCACTCTCACTCTCACACTCTCTCATTCACTCTCACACTCCCACTCACTCTCTCATTCAATCTCACTCTCACACTCCCACTCACTCTCACACTTCTCATTCACTCTCACTCTCACACTCCCATCTCTCTCATTCACTCTCACTCACACTCCCACTCTCTCTCTCTCTCTCTCTCTCTCTCATTCACTCCCCCTCTCTCTCTCTCATTCACTCTCACACTCCCACTCTCTCTCTCTCATTCACTCTCACACTCACACTCTCTCATTCACTCTCACTTTCTCATTCACTCTCACACTCACACTCACACTCTCTCTCTCATCTCTCTCTCTGTATCTTCTCTCTCTCTCTCTCTTTCCCAGTCTCTCTGCACCGACCGCTGCCTGTGACTTATAGCAGGACACTTCAATAAGCCAGCGGCTAATGCAATTAGAAACAAAGAGCATATTTATGACAGCGGCGGTGTCGGGCCGGAGGATGCTGCGTGTGACTGGACAGGTTTCATTAGGAGAACACGTATGATCGTGGAGAATCCTACTCCTCTCAGGATGAGCTCTATAGAGTCGAGAGACTAAAAACATCTGACTACAGATAAAACCCTGATGAGCAGAGCAACCAGCATCACCAGAAATGTCATGAATTCATCCAAGTTTGACAAACATACTGGCACAAAGACATACATGTAAATACCACACTTATTACAGCAGTACTTACCAAAACATATTTACTAAAATACATTTGAATGTATAATAAAATACCACATGGAGACTTTAATTTTATTAATTTTATTTATTTAAATTTATTTGTTAAATTTGCGGATGATACTGTGGTTCTGGGCCTCATTAACAACGATGACGAGCCGCATACTTGGATGAGGTGGAGAGACTCACATCATGGTGCCAGGACAACTGTCTCTCTCTGAACGTGAGCAAAACTAAAGAGCTGATCGTGGACTTCAGGAAGAGACAGCAGCGGCCTAATTCTTATGATCAGCGGGACCCCTGTGGAGAGGATGAGTAGCTTCAAGTACCTCGGTGTAAACATCTCCGAGGACCTGACATGCACTACACACATTCAGACTCAGGTTCAGAAAGCCAGGCCATCAGGCTCCTAAACACAAACTCAGTTTCATAAACACTTACAAGACTCATTATTAACTGTAAAACATTCATATTCTCATAATCCGTATTGCTGCTATGTGTACATACCCTGCACAACCCGTTTGCACATCCCTCTTGTTCATATTACTATTTATTAAGTCCCAGTATACAGTTTTTTGCACATCTTATTGTTTTGCCCTTTTTATTCCATTGCACATTTTACTCTTATTTCACCATATATATGCTCTTGTGTTGTGTTACTTTTATATAATTTTTATTTGTATTCTTTTACACTGTCCACTGAGCGGATCTGATTTGATTTACATTTCACTTCTGATTATACCCTGTATAATTTATTATGTGACAAATAAAGAAACCTTGAACCTTGAACCTTAACACTTCTGAATGATGATGCAAATGGATCATTGACTCACTAAATTAAATTAAACTAAATAATAATAATAACAATAACACCTAATACATTAAAATATAAATATTATATAAATAGCTTTACTTATAAATAAACTTTTAAAAAATTATAACAATTAATAAATTAAAATATAAATATTATATAAATAGCTTTACTTATGAATAAACTTTTAAAAAAATATAACAATTAATAAATTAAAATATAAATATTATATAAATAGCTTTACTTATAAATAAACTTTAAAAAAAATTATAACATTTAATAAATTAAAATATAAATATTATATAAATCATTTTGCTTAAAAAACTAAAATTACAAATGTTGCCTTTGCAACTTTAACTATTAAAATGACTAAATAAAAATAAAGATAAATATAAAAACTAATGCAAATGGCAGAAGCACATGAAACTATTTTATATTTAAAACTGAAAATTAAATAAAAATAAAACTGAAAATATAAATTTAATTTTTAAATAACTAAACTAGTCTAATGATGCTCTATTCAGAAAACCTTTATAATGCCAAATAAAAGTACATTAAAATCATTGTGATATTCATGATGCTGATACATTTGAACTAGATTAAAATGAGTGTGAATTTATAGTGGTTTTATTTATATCTTTATTTATTTATTTATTAAAAAAAGAATACATCTGTGCATATATTTTATAGTATTGTGTTCGATTTTTAGGAGCAGCAGATCATTTGAATTGCTTTATATTGAACTTATCTTTTATGGCTGATATTTTGAGTGCAGGGACATTGTGTGTTGTGCAGCGTCACACACACTGATGGAAGAAGGTGACCCTGAGAGTGTGACGATAACAGAGCAAAGCCTCCGACAGCGGCCACCTGGGACGAGAGAGAGAGGAGAGAGAGAGAGAGTGAGAGAGAGAGAGAGAGAGGAGACTGAGAGAGAGAGAGAGAGGGAGAGAGGAGGAGACAAGGGAGAGAGAGAGAGTGGGGAGGAGAGAGGGAGACAGAAAGAGGAGAGTGAGAGAGAGAGGAGAGAGATGAGAGAGAGAGAGGAGAGAGAGAGAGAGAGAGAGAGAGAGGAGAGAGAGAGTGAGACTGAGATGAGAGAGGAGAGAGAGGAGAACTCAACGACTTCAATATTTATTAGGTGAAAAGCAGGTTTGTATCCTACTAACCATATTTTGGGGACAAATTTGTACCCAAAAGTGAGGTAAACTTGACAAAATCTCGAAAAATCTCACTTTGGGGACGTCCTTATTTGTAAAACGGGTTTAAAAATAAACTAAACAAAGTTTTTGAAATTGTAAAAATGCACCGTCTCCTGTGAGGGCTAAGTTTAGGTGTAGGGTAGGTGTAGGGCAATAGCACATACAGCTTGTACAGTATAAAAACCATTACGCCTATGGAGAGTCCCCGTAAACCATAAAAACCAACATGTGTGTGTGTGTGTGTGTGTGTGTGTGTGTTGTGTGTGCGTGCGTGGTGTGTGTGTGTGTGTGGTGTGTGTGTGTGTGTCGTGTGTGAGTGGTGTGTGTGTGTGTGTGTGTGTGTGTGTGTGTGTGTGGGGTGCGTGGTGTGTGTGTGTGTGTGGGTGTGGTGTGTTTGTGTGTGTGTGTGTGTGTATGTGTGTGTGTGTGTGTGAGTCTGTGTGCGTGTCTGTGTCTGTGTGTTGTGTGTGTGTGTGTGTGTGTGTGTGTGTGTGTGTATGTGTGTGTGTGTGTGTGTGTGAGTCTGTGTGCATGTCTGTGGTCTGTGATTGTGTGTGTGGTGTGTGTGTGTGTGTGTGTGTAATGGCACGGCCGATCCTCACTTAAAGCACACCGTACTCAGAGGTCACTGACATTAAAACACACTCACATTTATTTAAATGAGGCCACACCTAGAGATCTATAGTTTATAAAGTAAATGACTTCACACTGACTAACCCTAACCAAAGCCTAAAGGAAACACAACACACACACACACACATGCACGCACACACATGCACACACACACACACACGCATAGTGTCCTGTAATGTGAATCTCTCATTACTCATGCAATTAAAGAGCTGAACGGTCACATAAATAACCATCGGGCTTCATTCCCGGAGGATCTGCGGACAGACGGAGGAGGAACTTTTACAGGTCAGCACAAATCCAGCGCTCAGCTGATTCCAGGATTCTGGAGACCATCAGAGACTAAAGTTCAGATTCAGCTGTCAAGAAATGTTTTTCAAACTTCGAAAACGCTTTCAAATTCTACAATGCATGAAACATGGAGGCTGCATCCAAAATCACATACTTCTATAGCAAGCATTATGTGTAAGTCCAAATTTACAGTGTTCATAAAACAGCAGGTGAAAAGTACCTAGTTTGCACTGATTCTGTTTATTACTGCGGAACTGCTTTGACACAATCTTTATTGTATAAAGCACTATAGAAATACATATGACGTGATTACTGGTGGTTGTGCTGCCTTCTGGCTCCACCCACCACTCTGCCCAATTGCCCGCCCACCCCACCCCAGCTGTCAATCATCACAGGATGCCCCGCCCACCCCAGCTGTCAATCATCACAGGATGCCCCGCGCACCATAGCACACCTGTCAATCATCACAGGATGCCCCACACACCATAGCACACCTGTCAATCATCACAGGATGCCCCGCCCACCC
>CM049877.1:838430-848430 GCA_027474115.1 Schizopygopsis malacanthus
TTGCATTATATGAATGCATTAAATTCTTATATGCAATGTAATGGCTGATTGAGTGCAAATTTAGTGATTTTAGTGGTTGCCCTCGGTGACGTGTTTAGCCCTGGCGCTGCCCGCTTCACACTGCACCATCGCCTTCTGCCTCAGGTTTACCACTGTATCCCATCCTTCACTCTCCTTCCTACAGCGCACAGACTCTCTCGGTGTGGAAACACAACGTCTATTTTTATCCATCCGCCTGCTGCTTCAGCAGAGAGAGAGCGAGGAGCGAGAGCGAGAGAGAATGAGAGAGAGAGAGAGAGCGAGAGAGAGAGCGAGGAGAGAGAGAGGACAGCGAGGGAGAGCGAGAAGAGCGAGAGGAGAGCGAACGCAAAGGCGAGGAGAGAGGAGCGGATGAGAACGGACGGAGAGCGAGAGAGAACGAGACTGAGATCGAGGAGAGAGAGAGCGAACGAGAGAGAGAGAGAGACAGCAAGAGAACGAGAGAAAGAGGGAGAGAGAGACAGAGACAGCGAGACAGAGACAGAGACAGAGAGAGAGAGAAGAGAGGACCTGAGAGAGACGGAGAGAGAGAGACGAGAGAGAGAGGAGAGAGAGAGGAGAGAGAGAGAGAGAGGAGAGAGAGGAGAGAGCAGAGAGAGAGAGAAGAGACGAGAGGAGAGGAGTAGAGAGAGAGAGAGGAGAGAGAGAGAGAGAGAGAGAGAGGAGAGAGAGTGAGAGAGGAGAGAGAGAGAGAGAGAGGAGAGAAGAGAGAGAGAGAGAGAGAGAGAGAGAGAGAGAGAGGAGAGAGAGAGAGAGAGAGAGAGAGAGAGAGAGAGAGAGAGAGAGAGAGAGAGAGAGAGCGAGAGTGAGAGCGAGAGAGCGACAGAGAGAGAACGAGAGAGAGAGAGAGGCAAAACCTTCAAACAAACCGTTTTCATTAGAGATTGATAAAAACGCACTGAGGATTATTGCATTAGCCTGGATATGCCACAGACTGGCACAATTGGCACCCATCGACCTCCACTCATACTGACCGCACGAATCAGACAACGCTTCGTGGGGGCACTACTACAGGCTGCTGGGTACAATCTCCATTTAATCGCCACTCTTCTTAGGCTATTTTCATGGCAAAAACTATTTAAAAAATACAAGTATAACAAATACTATAAAAACCAGCAAGCAAACAAACAAGTTATAGTTTTTACTACATCACGTTGACAACTTCATGTGTGGGGCACTTTAACTTTAGAGTTAATTTTCTTTAACTCGAGGGTTAATAAAGAAAATGTTACTAGAATAATGTTGTAGTTACATTTAAGTTGACTTTGTTAAAAATTGTAAAAACAAATATATATATATAATTTTTTTTTTTTTACAATTTTTAACAAATTGTAAATTTGTTTACAAATACACAATTGTGTGCAAATACACACACACACATACTTTTTTTTACCATATCACCCAGCCCTAATTTTACATGATACAAACTCTAAAATGATATATAATTTTGATAGTATAATTTATATATAATTTGATCATTTTGACACATATGGTGGTTATTTTAGTATCACTAAGTTACTTATATTTTGAGTTTTTATATTTGCCATTGTCATTTTAATTGTAGTTTAGGTTTAAGAAATGATGTTGCGTTCTAACCCCTTTTATCATTTGAAATCTCTACACAGATTGTGTTATTTTACTACATAAAGTGCCTCCACTAATCGTGGTAAACATGAGCAAAGGTGGCTGTGAAAATAAATCTGCATGAACGTATGGGAGACGTATGGGAGACACTGGAGGCTGTCTGCGGGGGTGTCGACAGTTCTCGAGCATATAGAACGAGCCGAGGGGGGGTTGTCCAACGGTTAATCAATTGCGGATGGTTTCATTATCTCGGGCGGATAAAAAAAGTGCATTAATAAAAACAATGTTTCACCAAATATACTTGGGTGGCCGTTAATACACCTGAGTGGCCCGCCCAGGTAAAGTCTATGTGTGGGAAACACTAAGTACTCCGTGTCCACGGTTAAATATACTGCAGGGTCTTTAATGATGTGGGCCTGTTTTTGGTTCTGGACATCTTGTTCAGATGCATCATGGATCCTATCAAATACCATCAGATACAACATCTAAACCTGACTGTCTGCGTCTGTAAGAAATCTTTTAAAGGGCTGTGGTTGGATCTTCAGTCATGACAATAATCCAAAACAAACACAAGAATGGGTCACGGAGCACAAAATGAAGCTTCTGCCACGGCTGACCCTGTCTGACCCGAACCCTTTAAAACAACGAGTGGAGTGAACTGAAGAGAAGAAGAGGTATTAACATGGAGCTGTGAATCTGAAGAGATTCTGTACGGTCTCGGATCTCTTATCAGGTGCTCTCCAAACTCTTTGGGCATCATAGGAGAAAACTCAGAGCGGTTATCTTGGGCAACTAGAGAAAGCATTCATTTCACAATGGGATCAACACTTTCAATTGTTTTACTTCAATGATAGGTTGAAATTGTGAATTTCTTTAAAGAATGATAAACACAGATTTATATTCACAGCCACCTTTGCTCATATTTACCACTAGTGGAGGGCACTGCATGTGTATATATCAAAATAGCGAGCTATAGCGTTAGTTCCTTGCATTGATATATTTACATAAACACTGAGATAACGGTCAATCGATACCAAACTCTAGACGTCAGTGCTGAGATCCTCCGAAACTTTACAGAGCGTCAAGATCTGAATTTAGACAATGGACTCAAAGCAGCTCCTGATAAAGCATCAGGGTCACGGCGGGTCACACACATCTGAGCCACGTCTGGAGACCACGACTGATGCTCATCAACACTGGAGTACAGCAGTTACACACCAATACACCTCGTGTGATTCCAGCTGCAGGAGTATGCACTCCAACTATAACGTCAATACAGCTTCTTATGAACACAAACAGACAGATGCAACAATAGCTGATCCGTTCATATGCAGAAAGTCCAATAAAACAGCAGATGAGAAACATACAAGCTCATGTATGATCAATCAACACCTTATCTCTCATCAGTTTATGCTAGGACTGCACGATATATTGCATGTGATTCATCTGCGATTCTGAGCGTGAATGGCATAGCTTGTATTAAATGCCGCTCCATTTGAAAACCGCTGATGGAGATTTACGGCTAATCACAGAACCGTCTTTACTGACGAGATACGCATGATTATCGCATGCAATATATCGTGCAGCCCTAGTTTATGCATCATAATAATAAACCGTTTATTTATGCAATGAGGAGCATCTTAGTTCTTTTTAATATCCAAATATTAAAATCTGCGTTTCACTATTTATCCAAACAATATAGAGCGGCTCTTATTGTTGAAACTCCAAGAACAAATGAATCATGTTTTAAGAACATGCTAATTACAAACTAATAAAAAATTACACTCGAGTCAATGATGAAATATTTTGAGGTTTGAGCAGACAAACAGAGAAATGAGCACAATAAGACCAGCAACAGGCTCATAGTAGGGCTGGGCGGTATATCGAGATATTTTTATAAGTGATACGGTATGAAGCAATACCGTGGATATAGAGTTTGAAACGAGCGCATCCGAAAAAAATATCAATAGGGAGAACACAGACTGAACTGCTGTGGAGAAAGTGCATAATACACTTTGTTCTAAACACGTGACAAGCTTTATATGAAGGGCTATAAAACTCATAAGATATAGTAGCCTATAGTTTCATTTTAAAGCGGCTCGAGCTCGCCCCATTTGTTTGATAGCACTAACTGTAAAGTGACTGTAATTGGGTAATTAAAATAGCTTTTTTACTCAACTTTTTTTCTTTCATTTTTAGTTTAGTAAATTTAACTTCTGCTTTAAAATCGTTGTTTTGGTCTTTAGATTACAATGTTATGTGTTTTTAACCATTTTTACACATAATATATGCCTACATGGTTACATTAACTTTGTTTATTTATTTAATCCAAATACAAAATACTGAGATATATACCGCATATCAGCCAAAAAATACCGAGATATGATTTTTTTGCTCATATCGCCCAGCCCTAGGTCATAGTGACGTTTAAAGTGAAAACATCCATGTTTCAGGCCAGGTTTCACTGTAACGCACACAGACACACACAGACACACACACACACGCACGCACGCACACACACGCACGCACGCACACGCACACACGCACGCACACGCACGCACACGCGCACGCACACACACGCACACACATACACACGCGCACGCACGCACACACACGCACACGCACGCACGCACACACACGCACACACGCACACGCGCGCACACACACACGCGCACACACACACACGCACACACACACACACGCGCACGCACGCGCACACACACACGCGCGCACACACACACACGCGCACACACACACACACGCACACACGCGCACACACACGCGCACACACGCACTCACACACGCACACACACGCGCACACACACACGCTCACACACGCACACACACACGCACACACACGCGCACACACACACACACACGCACACACACAACACACACACACACACACACGCACGCACGCACACGCACACACACACCACACGCTCACACACGCTGCACGCACGCGCACGCACACACACGCACAAACACACACACACGCGCACACACGCACAAACACACACACACACACGCGCGCACGCACACGCACACACACGCACACGCGCACACACACACACACGCACACACACGCATAATATATTATTAACACACTATCCGCCGATTTCACATTAGGACCGTACATGAGAGGAAAGCAGTGAACCTGATGACTTCGAAGCCAATTACACAGTTAGCTGCTCTCTATGGTCTGCTATTGATTTTTCCTTTCCTCTGCTTCAATAATATCTCCTCTAGCAAACACACACAGAGAAATTACACACAATTACACAGCTTTTTCCCACGGTTGCTCATTAGTATGCAAAGGAGACATCAGCTATCAAGTACACAGACAGCACAGATAAACAGACTCCCAAACTACGAGACGAAACATGAATCCATGGAAAACCCTTCGAGACTACATGCTAAAACAGCAGTAAATGCAGAAGCAGCACTTCATGGAAGGTGTTAAATAGCCATGAAACACATAATATGACATGCATATTAAATTCATGTGTATTTATGAATGAAGCATACATTTAAGCTTGAACACGCCTGCAGCCGAAGCAAACTAAAAAGGACTACATTTATGTAGTGCTCAAATTAGACAGCATGATTAATAGAAATAAAATCTAAAATCATAATACAGAGTCAATTATCAAACTGTATTTTATTTATTATACATATGCACTGCTTCTTTTAGATGGAAGCGCAGCACTCATTAACATGAAAGCAGCTCAATGCTATTCTCATTTTAAATACTAATTTCTTAAGTAATATCTTATTTTGTGTAATCATTTTAGTAAAATTATATAATATTTATTATTATTTATTTTATTTTTATATCAGTATTATATTATATTACATGTTATTTATTATTATTTTGTGTAATCATTTTAGTAAAATTATATAATATTTAGTATTATTAATTTTATTTTAATATCAGTATTATATTATTACATAATAATGCTATTTATTATTATTATTTTGTGTAATCATTTTAGTAAAATTATATAATATTTAGTATTATTTATTTGTATATCAGTATTATATTAGATTACATAAATGTTATTTATTATTATTATTATTATAATAACAATAATATTTATTTGTATATAATTTTTTTAATTAATATTGCTCGTTTAATATTTTGTACAAATAATATATATATATTTTTTTAATAAATAATAATAATACTAACTATTATTATTATTATTGTTTTCTTAATGTTTTAAGTAACATTTTGTTTAATATGTATTTTCTATAAATAATTATTTTGTTTATTTGTTTTAAATTAATATTTATAATAATACTAACAATTATTATTATTACTATTATTGTTTTAATGTTTTAAGTAACATTTTGTTTAATATTTATTTTAAAAACAAATTGTATAATAATATTACAAATTAAATAATATTTAAATATTATTATTATTATATTTTTGTTACTATTATTATTAAAACTGATTGATACAAATCTAATATTTGGCTAAATTGAGTAACACGCACAGCAACAAACTCGATTTGTATCAGAAACTTTTCCGTAATTGTGCATCCCTAACATAGATGTAATTAAACACCGAACTACTTGTCGCTCCGCCGCAGATCTGACGGTTTAGAGCCAGCGAGGGAGATGTGTCACGCGTCACATGAGCAGATGGCCGGTGAACGACGGCGGGTTCACAGTAAGCGTGAAGATGGCGTGACTGAGCCTGAAGAAACTCAACCACACCTGCTACACACCAGCAGCGCTGCAGAACCAGCCAGATCAACAGCACACCCACAGAGGACCTGAAAGAGAGCAGGCTCAGGTCCAGCAGCGATGCAGAACCAGCCAGATCAACAGCACACCCACAGAGGACCTGAAAGAGAGCAGGCTCAGGTCCAGCAGCGATGCAGAACCAGCCAGATCAACAGCACACCCACAGAGGACCTGAAAGAGAGCAGGCTCACGGTTATTGCTTTTAACAAGCAGGGAGCATTAATAACATCCTGCAGTTGATAGAAAACAAGATTTACCCATCGTTTGTAATATTGTGCACAAAGTGATCAGCTGAATAATTGAATGCTTGAATCTTTCATGAAACTCTAGATGGAGCAGGCTGATGGTATTAACGTAGCTGATGATATTCACAGTGTTAACGACTTGGCACAAGCTGATTGGTTCATGTTGCATATGCAGCCAATGATCTTGCTGCTTTACATTTATTTAAATGGCTGGTAAGCATTTTACAGCATGCTATGCTATTCCTCTGAAACCCTCAATTAAACAACGAAGTGTTTACATTTATGCATTTAGCAGACGCTTTTATCCAAAGTGACTTACAGTGCATTCAGGCTATACATTTTTCCCAGTATGTGTGTTCCCTGGGAATTGAACCCACAACCTTTTGCGCTGCTAACGCGATGATCTTACCACTGAGCCACAGGAGCATATGTTTGTCATGTTCTGACCATAAAGAATAGTTTAAAACTACAATTAACCGGCTGGTTTATACAACTTTCACATTGGAGCAAAAATCTGCCTTTAAACTTGAAGGAAAGAAATTGTTGACATTTGTCGTTATAATTATCAATATCGACTAATATGAAAAAACTTGTGATTTGGCCATATTGCCCAAGAGATCTTCTGAAATATGTCATAACAGAACTGACTACATCAGACATGTAAATGTATGAATATATGTCAAATGTGACCTTGGACGAGGAAACCAGTCATAAGGGTACATTTGATGAAATTGAGATCTGGAATCTGAATAAATAATATTTCCATTGATGCATGGTTTGGACAATATTTGAAAATATGGAATCTGAGGGTGCAAAAAAATCTAAATATTAAGAAAATCATCTTTAAAGTTGTTCAAATGAAGTTCTTAGCAATGCATATTACTATGTTTTGATATATTTATGATAGGAAATGTACTAAATATCTTCATGGAACATGATCTTAATATCTTAATATCCTTTGTCATAAAAGAAAAATCTATAATTTTGACCCAAACAGTGTATTTTTGGCTATTGCTACAAATATACCCAGTGACTCAAGACTGGTTTTATGGTCCAGAGTCACATATAGCATACATCCAAACACCTATATATATTATATAGCCACACACACGAGAAATTACATAAAACAATAAACCTCTTATACATGCATTTAATACATGTCCCTTCCTAACCGATACTCACAAAATCTTAAATGCGTACATATTTACATCCACATATGCTTATATTCAGATGAAACAACTCCAGCTTTAACACAGAAGCAGATCCTAAACTACAAAACGAGTTTGTTTTCTATTTGCAGATGCTGTTTAATAGAATTCAAGATTCATTTTTGCACTTGCAGGACAGCAACATGTTTTCCAGTGAATCACTTGTTCAGCAGATCGGTTATTTATCATAACGAATGCTATAAATGGACTAGATTGTGCAAATGTGTCTCCAGACTGGCATGATGTTCAGTCTATTGAGCTAATCGAGACCGCGCTCATTTCTGTCACAGCTCGATAACAAAAGGCTAAATATTGATTTGAGCAACGCTCGGACATCTTGCGTGTCGTTGTCAGAAGCTGCGTGAGTCATGAGCAATATGTCGAGTTATTCACGATCCGACCGTCAGCTGTTCCTTTAATATTCATGAGACACACGGCTGTAACTCGTGTACTGCACGGATCGTGGAGGAGAATCTGCAGGATTCAGATTGCAATCATGGGAAAACGTGGCCAAATATGAAATTAGTAAATGTGGATGCATTATGGGGGTTGGCTGAATTAACTAGTTGTCAGCTTTTCTATGGCTTATTTTGAGATTAGTGTGCAATTTATTACATATCACAAAACTGACTAGCTACTCAATTACTCAATAAATGCATGCAAATAATTTAATAATAATACCTAGTTTGATTGTGTTAAACGCCAAACCAGCTTCTGTGGCTATTCTCATGGCGAGAAAATTCATGGCTGAGTTATATCACGTTTTTAAAATTAATTTTTATGAAAAACTCTAAAACTGTATTTAGCTTAATTTTGTTAAACATAAAAAAAATATATATATATTGTGAAAAAAAAATAATTTCTGATAATAATTGTGATTTAAAATGCAATTTTAAATAAGTTCCAGATTTGCGGCGCTTGCGTCTGAACAACTTTTGTGATTATAATATCAATATGACTAATAACAACACTAAAAAATATTACATTTGAAATCAAATAAAACTATTGTAATATTTTACTGTAACAAATACTATTTAACTAAATACTAATAATTTTATTTTACAGTACAACTGAAATTACAATAAAAAATCTAGATTATCAAAAAAATACTCCATAATTTACTGTAAAATAAGAACATTTAGGAAAAATGTTACAATAAGTTTGTTTTACAGTACAATTGAATTACAAGAACAATAAGAATACACATATTAAACAATGCTACTAGTGTGATTTTACTGTAAAATAAAAAGTAAGAAAAATACATTATAATATTTTTTAATTAACTGAAATTACAACAAATAAAATTTTCTAAATAATATTAGTGATATTTCACTTTAAATTAAGAACATTTAGGAAAATATTTACACAGCACAGCTGAAAAATGTAATAAATAAGACTAATAATAAATGTAAAATATTAAAATACTACTGTGATATTTTACAGTAAAATAAAATAATATTGATGAAAAATTCAATTGTTTTACAGTACAAATGAAAAATTGAAATACTAATATTTTTCTTGTTGATAAGCACTTATTACACTTTTGGGAAAATGCAACAATCAATGCAACAATTACTGCTAAACGAGTCGCTATTAAACACTGAACACCAAATCATGCAAATCAACACGGTGCCCTATGATACATGCTCTGCATAATTAATTAAATCTCAGCCTTTGTGAATCGATAATCATGGTTTTATTTTAATTTATCACACAGCCTGATTTAATACTCCAGGTTTTCACATCACAAATTATAATAACCTGCACATATGCATGTATTATGTAATATATATTCATGCATTGCATGTAATGTGAAGCTGTACAACTCTGAAAAATGTCTTGAGTATCAATTAACACAACCAAGCCATCAAACCTGTGATTACTTTCCAAAGAACCGCTTCAGTACATGATGAACACTGACCAAACGATCAAACGAGCGTTACACGATGAGAAAACCTGGTGAAATAACGGTGTTATTTATAGACGCGGATACTTTATTCAGGAGAGCAGCATTGTGCAGTCTCCATTTCTCTGGCTTTATTCACATCTCCGCTGAGGATTCACTCGCTCGGTTTCTCTCTCTGTTCTGGCACACGGCATCCAAAAATACCCCGTGTGTTTGCGTGAGGCTCAGGAGAACACGCATCGCTCTCTGTGAACAATATTCAC
>CM049877.1:850930-873430 GCA_027474115.1 Schizopygopsis malacanthus
GACACACACGCGCACAACACACACACACACACACACACACACACACACACACGCTCACACACAGGCACACACACACACACACACACACACACACACACACCCGAGCGACTGACCCCGCACAAAGCCTGTCGCTCAAACACCTAACATGATGCACAACATGCATGAGACGTATTGCATAAAATGCATTCTGGTATCACCGATTGCATAACATTCACAAAACGGTACGGCTCATTCACCTCTAGCGGCTTCATTTGACGTCAGCGAATGATGTCAAAACCCAGAAAGCTGCGGATGTGTGTCACTTCAGAATACAGACACAAACACATGCGAATGCATTTTTAAACAGCCTTACACAAACTCTCTTCTAAACTCTCTGAACCATGTTCTCCGGTCTCGTACACAGCTTGACTACATTTCCCATAATGCACCTGCGGGTTTAGTCATAAGTACAATGGTTTAAAGATCGCTGTGAGAGCGTGATAAATGCAAGATGCAATAGACGCTCATGCACCACACACACGGCTTACTGTATCCGCTGGTTTATCGCTGATCTCTACGCATCATTAGCTGCTCGCGGCTCTGAGGCAGCGGCGAGCGCATTTCAGTCCACACTAAGAGAGAACAGACAGATCTCCACCTCTCCGCTTCGTTTCTGACGCCCCCCTGCTTTTTCTGAATGAAGCACAGCCGCTCTCTCTCTCTCTCTCTCTCTGTGTATCTCTCTCTCTCTCTCTCTCTCTCTCTGTGTCTCTCTCTCTCTGTATCTCTCTCTCTCTCTGTATCTCTCTCTGTCTCTCTCTCTCTCTCTCTCTCTGTATCTCTCTCTCTGTATCTCTCTCTCTCTCTCTCTCTCTGTATCTCTCTCTCTCTCTCTGTATCTCTCTCTCTCTCTCTCTCTCTCTCTCTGTATCTCTCTCTCTCTCTCTCTCTCAGCGAGAGAGCATGCGCTCATTCACTCATCCTCCCTCCAGTCTCCTTCACTCATTTGCTCTGAGACGGAGTGAAACAGTATTGATGAGAAACTCAATGCTACTGAAGATGGCATGCTAAAGACAAATGCACACAAACAGACGGGAATATAGGTTCAAATACTATAATAGCATAAGAGAAAGTGTATGTTTTGGTTCCCGTTGTTTTAAATGAATCTATTAAAGCACAAATATTCCATATACCTCCTAATTAATATGAGCTCATAAAAAAATGCATGAAAAAAATAAATTGTATTTCAGTATCTGAAAAAATAATTATAACCCGAATGAGTCGCTTTGGATAAAAGCATCTGCTAAATGCATAAATGTAAATCTGTGTGATAAATTTTTTCAGTTTTTATTTTAATTTGTTAAAATGTTATTGAAAATGTTCAAATAACAAAAAAGTTATGGTTTAAGTTCTTGTTTTGTTTAACTATAATAACACTCTTTCCAGCTGATATTTAAAGTGTGATTTTAGTCGACTAGTCCATTTTTAAACATCGTCGGCTTCGTTTTGCTCGCGTCGACTAACCGACAAAATACCGGAGGTGGCGGAAAATCCCGGAAAATCTGTGGAGGCTTCACACTGCAGAACTGAATAACTGAACATTAATAAAACATTATGAACTGAAGTGAAGTCTTCCAAGGATCCCCACGAGAAGAGTAATTAAAAAACAAATATGTTTGTTTAATGGCAAAAATCCATCTTTGGTGTTTAGCCAAATTATGAAATTCAAATGAAAAAATTAAATAAAAATGTTCTGCATCAATCAGAGTATTATTACACTTATCAGCAGCTCACGTACACACAATTACAGGTTTACTGAGAATATATTCATAATAAATTAAAATGCAAATAAATAAATGTACAACAATATGCACTAGACACTCGGTACGGCACATAAACTAAGCCCAAGTACATAAACCAGCGTTATTTTAGCATCGCTGATATTAGATATAAATAATAAATATTTTAGCTTATGTTTAAGTAATCGTGTAGTGTATTTTTGTCATTTTTACGATTACATTTTTTAAATAAATGTCTATATAGATTTTATATAAGTTTTAGCTAATAAGAACAGTATAAAACGCACCAAGGATTAACGAGCTGCTGGATTCATGAATATTTAATTAGGTTGTGTGCGATCGCTCGAACTGATTCGCTGAAATAAAACAGGGACGATAATAGGTGAGCGCCAGCCAATGAGATTGCCGTTTGCACATTAGCTCCGCCCACTAGAGAACCCGGCAGTTCTTAAAAGCTGAATAAAATCCAAAAGGAACTCTTATTAATGATACTCTTATTCTTACTCTTAGGAACTGTTATTTTCAACAAAGAATATCGTTTACATGTAGCGCGTCCATTCTGCATGTACGTAAAACTCTCTCTTGCTCTCACCAAAGCGACGGCGAGTCGTGCGGCAAGAATTCACGGTACGCCAAACACAGGTGCGCTATGTAAATAATGTACATTATAAGACAAGCCGCAGCAAAATCAGTCATTTTAGGCTGCAAAAATCAGAAAAAAGTCCCGTGAAATCCTGGAGGGACGGTTATACTGCGCCTCAAACTCACACACTGGCGAGTAAAATCTGAGAATGTATTAGCCATTGGCTAATATTAAACATCATTCAGTCGCCCAGAGTGAAATGTAGTCACATATACAAGTGATTTACTCGCATTGTAAAGAGCTGTATACTGAATTTAAAGACAAAGCACTCCTGTCTTAATTTGACAATGAGCCCAACACCTTCGGACAGTGTGTTGAGTGCCGTGTTTGTCACCAAAACACAAAAGCAGCCGGGACGGATCCTGGTCAGCGTAGCTCTTTATCACGGATCAATAGAGACTGGAGATGCGTGTGTGTGCTGTCCATCTCCAGCAACAGGACAGACACTCGCCTCATCCCGTCATCATTTACTCATCCTCACGTCAACACAGTGTTTTCTGTGGTTCACAGCGACCGCATCGGTCAAACCTGGCCTGAAATACACACTAAAAACAAGCCTTTATACATAATCAGACACTGATAGTACATTTCACAAACAAATTAAAATGAAATGCAAGTGACACTCAACCAAACATGGCATTTAAAGTGTAAAGACTTCTTGCAATAATTCCAATAATCCTTATTTCCATGTTTTTTGGAGACTGGGAGACTATAAACTGTTGCTGGATGGAAGAGAAACGCATGATCATCTTCTAAACTTCACTTTTTGAGCTCCACGAAATAAGATAACGGGTTCAGCATAACATGAGGATTAACTATTGCTTAAAATTTTGGTTTAAAACTCAGTTTTAGCAATATTAGTATTTTGAAGGACTAAGATAATGGATTGAAACAGTGATGTTTCATTAATGATCCTCCAGTGATGCATTTATCGTGTCAGCATCTATTTTGTGCACACAATGTATATAAGCTACAACAGAAATCTCTGAAATATTGAGATGTGATTCGTTTCTGAAGAACTTTACTATGCTTTAATATATGACGCACTTAAAATCAACTTAATTATGCTTTTTATTTAAAATAAGTTGCACTGGGTCAAATTTGCATTGTTTAGAGGACAAAGCTGCATCATTGTATCATTAAACAAACCACATTTTATTTGTTACATTCAGAAATAAAGTAACAAACCTTTACAAACAAGCAACATATTGTATTTTGTATTTTAGTTCCTCTCACTCCACAACTAATTCTTTAAATGTATCAGTATTCGGAAAAGGAATCATATAACAAAAACAAAATAATTACAGTGGCATTCATTAGAAACGTTTGTTATTAACGCCAAGCCTAAACTAATTTATTTACAGTGAAAACGCTGTGTGGGAAACGCGCTACACAAATAAACAAGGGCCTATTTCAATTAACATTTAACACAAATTCACTGAAATAAAAGTGGATTTACGTTGAAGCAATTTTCGCTCAGAATTGCTGTTAAACTCACAATTAATAATAAAAAAACGGCAAGTAATGCATTAAATGAAACATGAAGTTTTGAAGCAGAAAGACTGAAATAATCTTTTCTTGTAAAAAGTACTCCTACATTCTATCAATACTCTATACAGGGTGTGTTTTGCATGCTTGAAGTTAACTGCATAACGTATTATGAGTATAATATAAAATTTTTATTTTATATAAAAAAAAATAGATGTATATTCTGATAAACATCCCAAGCTTTGTGTTTTGGTTTGCGACTAATTGAAAACTTTATTTTCAGTGCATGACTCATTTTTGAAAGCATGCAGTTTCTCACACACACACACACACACACACACACACACACACAGCCAATGAAACCCTGTCTGTCTATCATATCAGCATGTCTCCGTCCCGGATAACTGACGCTTATCCTCCGTAAGAGCAGCGATTCTTAGCATCGGCCCCAGTCACTGCCATCCAGCAACCATTAATAATTCACAAGCAGAGATCCCCGGGGAAGCAGAGGGGAGGTGGTCGTGCCGAAAGCACAAAATGAGGACAGGAACAACAGATGAGGGGGATTAGAGGAAGAAAGGTGTGAGATGAGGATCGAACAGCATCATGAATCCGGGAGGCGAGATGAGGAGGCGCAGCACATGCTCGCTGCTCCAGCAGGCTATAAATAGCTCTTCAAATCTCCCAAGAAGAAAAAACCAGCGCTGCTGTAAACCCAACACAAGACGGATTGAAACCACACACACACATGCACGCTGTAACACAAGCACAATCACTCCAAGGCCGGCGGCGGATCCGGGGCCAACTGCATGTTAAGGTTCACAAACGGCCCCTTATCAATATTACAGCAGCCCTTCCAGCTAAATATGAGCGAACACCCGCCATCTCATTATGTGGGAGGACTGCGCCAAACACACCTTCCAAGCGCATCCTAATGTGTTTGAATTAAAGCACAACTTTAGAAACACACCTCGAGATCTGGGCCGAAGCCGTGAGGCGCGTTTCATCAATCAGATGTGTGCGTTTATAACTGTGGACGGGTAATTAATCAATCAAGGCGTGATTATCTGCCAGTCTTCAACAAGTCTTTATCTGACGCTTGACTCCGAGCGAATGTGTATTAATGATGAATGACAAAGTCTGTGGCGATGCAGCGGAGATGTGTTTCAACAGGTAATAATAACACTGCAATGCCAGCAAACCTCTGACAGAAACGCTTTTGCCAACAATAACTCATTTTCCAGATCAGAATAGGCAGACTTCACATGTTCTTGGGGAATAAATGCACAGAACAGACTGAAATGATGTGAATTGTGTTGATAGCTGAGAGAAGGGCCACGAAGTTAAGTCAATAATTATTTCTATAGTGCTTTAAATACAGATTCAAAGCAGCTTCACAATCATAAACAAGAGAATAACAGCCTTAATATGGGGGGTGGGCGATATTACCAACATCTTATATCACGATATGACACATTTTATATCATGATAACAATATATATCACAATATAGTGATTTTTTTTCTTTTAAAAAGGTTTTTATTATATTAAAATCTTTGATACCATATCATTTTCATAATCCTTGTCACCAATGTCAATATCAAACTAATACAAGCCTAACATTTTGAAAAACCGTGTTCGGTCTTCGGCCCAGTGATTAATTTTGTTCGGCTTCGGCCAATCATTTCCATTTCAGTGCATCCCTAACATGAAGCATCTCATGCTCTTCATCTAACCAATGCAACTCTTTATAAAACACTGATATTCAGGTGATTCGATCAGCAGGCCTCAGAACGACGCTCTCAGCAAACACACAACGCTGATAATTAAGTGTTTCTGCACTCGTTTACTAAAACAACTACCTCTATCTACTGTATTAGTGCCAACAGGAACAGAACATCTTGACCACGATGCTTGGACGTCCCCTCTCGGGACAGTCTGTCTATATGATAACGACAAACACAAACACGTTCAAGACTCATCCAGGAATTTTAAACCAACACGAAGCATTTCTTTCAGCCATGCAAAGCCAGATCTCAACATATAAGCCTCAATGGACAAGACTGGATATCAGCTGTGTACTGAAAGACCAAGAACAGTGGTTGATGGTTGAGTGCTGACTTGAATGAAGTTTAAAGCAGCTTTAAACACGACACACCTGACGATGTGACGTCATAACTTCTGCCTGAGGCTTTTCAATGAAGTGAACCTGTGTAAATATCATGAAGCAGGGGTAAGTCTATCAAACAAGACAAGCTTGATTTAAAAAGCAGTTTTAACGTTTTGTTCTACTGTATTTCAAGGGAAACCTGCTGTGACGGGATCTTAAGCCTCACAGACACACACACACACACACACACACACACACACACACACACACACACACACACACACTCTCTATCTCTCTCACACACACTCACTCTACCTCTCTCTCACACACACACACACACACACTCTCTATCTCTCTCTCACACACACACACACACACTCTCTATCTCTCTCTCACACACACACATTCACTCTCTCTCTCTCTCTCTCTCACACACACACACACACACTCTCTCTATCTCTCTCTCACACACACACATTCACTCTCTCTCTCTCTCACACACACACACACACACTCTCTATCTCTCTCTCACACACACACACACACTCTCTATCTCTCTCTCACACACACACATTCACTCTCTCTCTCTCTCTCTCTCACACACACACACACACACACACACACACACACACACACACACTCTCTATCTCTCTCTCACACACACATTCACTCTCTCTCTCTCTCACTCACACACACACACACACACACACACACACACACTCTCTCTCTCTATCTCTCTCTCACACACACACACACACTCACTCTCTCTATCTCTCACACACACTCTCTCACACACACACACACACACACCACACACACACACTCTCTCTCTCTCTCTCTCACACACACACTCTCTATCTCTCTCTGACACACACACACTCACACACACACACCCTCTCTCTCTCTCTCTCACACACAAACACACACACTCTCTCTCTCTCTCTCTCTCACACACACACACACACTCTCTATCTCTCTCTCTCTCTCTCTCACACACACACACACACTCTCTCTCTCTCACACACACACTCTCTCTCTCTCTCTCTCTCTCACACACACACTCTCTCTCTCTCTCTCACACACACACACACACACACACACTCTCTCTCTCTCACACACACACACTCTCTCTCTCTCTCTCTCTCTCTCTCTCACACACACACACACACTCTCTATCTCTCGAAGATCACACACAAAGATTTCCCAAGAAATCAATCTTGAACGTCTCTAAACATCTCTTTCTTCCATGCAAAGCCAAAAACTCTACAGACGTCATGTAAAATGCAACTTGTTGGACAGGAATTTTCTTGCAACCCTGCTTTCACTCTTAAAAAATAAATGTTCTTTATTGAAGAATCTTTAAAATCAATGGAAATTTCCACTGCATTGAACGATTTTCTAAAAAAAATTAAAAAAGGTTTTTCAGATTAATATTAACTTAAAAAGGTTCGAGGAAACAAAATGTGTTCTTTTAATGCAATGCTGTGGGGAAAAAAACCTTTTTGGCACCTTTGTTCTTAAGAGTGCAGGACAAGCGGTTTAGAAAATAGACAGAAAGGATGCCCTGTTGCCCTTCTGAAAATAATATTAACTACAAGACTGAAGATTGCTGCATTGTGCACAATTACAGACTCCTTAAGCACAACATTTGAAGACATTGCACAGAAAATCTGAGCATCTCGTAACTCAAATCAACCTTTTGTTAGCATCAGTGTGCATAACTCATACGAGCAATCTTACCTGATCAATACATCCCTACTCGCATTTCATCAAGCAATCAAATCAAAACAAGAGGAGACTGTGCTGGACATCTAGTAGACTTCTAATTAATACTTCCAAACGAGGCAAACGCATTAGAGTCATGACGTAAAGCTGAGGATCATCTCTCCTTCTAATAAATACGTTTGTATGACTTCTCCACACATGTGAATTACTGGATAAGAATTCGTAAATTTACACGGAGCAACATTAAAGCGATAATTCACACAAAATTTTTAATTCTGTCCTCGTTTACTCACCCTCAAGTCGTTCCAAGCCTGTATGAGTTTCTTTCTTCTGTTGAACACAAAAGATGACATTTTGATACCCAAATAATTGACGGTAGCCATTGACTTCTATAGAATGGAAACTGATACTATGGAAGTCAATGGCTGTTAATTTACCAACATTCTTCAAAATATCTTCTTTTGTGTTCAGCATTAGAAATAAATGAATGCATGTTTGGAACAACATGAGAGTGAGTAAATGATTTCATTTTTGAGTGAACTATCCCTTTAACCGGATGAATTATAGATAATCAAAACTACACACATGCATTCATTGCATCAACTTCCACAAGTTATCTATATCTGGTAATGTCAATTTAGATTTTTCAGAGTCAAGCACTGATTCAACAAACTCCTCCGGCCTGTTGTGTTGCTCACATTATGTTTGTGTATGAATGACATTACCGCATTTACCATGGTACATCATCATGGTTATGTCCAAAACAAAACATGGTATTATCTCAGTACCTTTTGAGAAATATGATAAACGCACTTGCTATCTAGGAAGATACTACAGCTTAGTGAGCGTTTAATATGTTTAAACATGGACTTGCATGACATCTACCCACTAATGTCAAGCCCAAAAGAAGCATTTATGTCCCGTTCACACCAGGAACGATAGCGTTCGGTTTATTTACAAACGAGCTCGTTACATTTCGGGGATTCTGATTGGCTGTCAATGTTTTATAGTTCATTAGATGGAAAACACGTTCTAAAGGTGACCACATCGTTCCTCTGTGCTATAACACTATAGAACGATTATTACAACTTTATTGTCCTAGTTATCTCTTTACTTGTTGTTCTTGGTGTGAACGGATGAGTTTTAATAATAAACGCGCCACGCGACGCATCTAGAACGCCGCCGTTCAAATCAACGTCCACCGTAATAAGAACGGCACCGTTCTGCTTCTCACGAGTCAGTGTTATCACGCTTTAAGTGATTAATTAACCATGATCCCTTCACGGACTGCTATTGAGAGCTTTAATAGCGATACATAGAGACACACACATCAATACATGTTCCGTTTAAAGCGTTCAAACGCGAGTCACTTACCCGTTAATCCCTCGCGTTCATTCAATACGACGAAACAGCACTGGTCCTCGCTGTAGGTCGGCGTTCTGGACGCGTTGTCGTGTTTCCGATGACTTGGAGTGAATATTTACCTCACACTATGGGTTAATTAATTAGCCTGTGGAGGCTAAGCGAACGCGAGCTAAGTCAAAATGACAATCGGCCACCTCACGAGCTCGTGAGCGCATTACTAACGTTAACGTTACCGCTCAGGATGGGTTAGCTGACCATGTTTACAGTGATAACCCACCGAGCCCCCCGGTAACCGAATAACGACAGCCCGCTGCCGCTTAACGCCGTTTAATCGCCTCCAAGCACGAGCTCGCGGCAGCTCTCTGTCAACAGCGCGCAGCGATCAAACCGAACTTGAGTGGGCGGGGCCGTGACGTCAGAGGTAAACCTTACAAGAAGACCCCAACAAAACAAACACAGAGTTTGAGAAACAAGCGCTTCTGAGAACAACACGAGTCCTGATCTGCGCTCTTATCCGTTCGTGATCAGCAAACGGAGGAATTAAATAACGGGGAAGCACTGAAACAAGAACGCTGTCTCTTTCTGTGCTTTACGTCACAGTTCCATGTGTTTGTGCTTACAGGAAACAGAAGATGGCGCTGTCGACATCGTTTCAGTTTCGGATGAACAAGGCTTCAAAATAGCCGATTTGGCATCTGATGGTTAAATATTGTAATGCTCAGTTACGATTTATTCTGTGAGAGTAAACCTCAAAATCACCATCCATCCATCCATCCGGGGGGGGGGGCCTTTGAGGGCCGGTGCTAAAGGGCCCTTGCGGCGCGGTCTGTGTATATGAACGATACTATATGAAGTGTATGCTGTTTGCGTAGGGCACCATCCAAGGTAGGCTACATTCATAATCAAAGAAGTATATATATAAGACAATATTTTTTTTGGTGCTTATAAAAACAGACCAAAGCAACTGAGCTCCAGAAATACCGTTTAAGATGAAGATCAGAACGCGACAGACACACGCTTCATTAGTGCTGGAATATAACACTGACTGCAAGAACAGCAAATACAACACGCTTAAAGAAGACCAACAACAAGCTCCTAATGAACCCTTCACGACTCTGTGTGTTATCTGATCACGAGCTGCTCTAATGCTGCATTCACGAGCGTTCACTCTGACGTCATACAGCACAACATCAATCAAATCAAACCATAGGCCTACAGACTATAATAAAAGCATGGGTCATTTTCTTAAGGGATTTGTATTTTCTGTGTTTTGTTATACTTTAGCCTACTGTGTTAATGATTTTAAGTTTTGTACTGTTTAATAAAAAAGAGAGAAAGAAAAAACTGACTCAAATGATTCGGTTCTCATGAGTGACGTGCAGATACACAGACTTGGCCTAGTGTGTGTGTGTGTGTGTGTGTGTGTGTGTGTGTGGTGTGTGTGTGTGTGTGTGTGTGTGTGTGTGTGTGTACGTGTTTGTGTGTGTGTCTGTGTCTCTGTGTGTGTGTGTGTGTGTGTGTGTGTCTCTGTGTGTGTGTGTGTGTGTGTGTGTGTCTCTCTCTGTGTGTGTGTGTGTGTGTGTGTGTGTGTGTGTGTGTCTGTGTGTGTGTGTGTGTGTGTGTGTGTGTGTGTGTGTGTGTGTGTGTGTGTGTGTGTGTGTGTGTGTGTGCGTGTGTGTGTGTGTGTGTGTGTGTGTCTCTGTGTGTGTGTGCGTGTGTGTGTGTGTGTGTGTGTGTGTGTGTGTGTGCGTGAGCATGTGCGTGTGTCTCTGTGTGTGTGCGTGAGCATGTGCGTGTGTGTGTGTCTCTGTGTGTGTGTGTGTGTGTGTGTGTGTGTGTGTGTGTGTGTGTGTGTGTGGTTCAGGTAAACCCTACGTTATGGGGACAAAATGTCCCCACAAGGATGGCAATATCCAAAATCCTTGTCCGTGTGGGGACATTTTTTGGTCCCCATGAGGAAACCAGCTTATAAATCAGACTAAGTGATGTTTTTTGAAAATGTAAAATTGCAGAATGTCTCCTGTGATGGTTAGGTTTAGGGATAGGGGCAGTGTAAGGGGATAGAATATACAGTTTGTACAGTATAAAAACCATTACGTCTATGGAAAGTCCCCATAAAACATGGAAACCCAACATGTGTGCGCGCGTGTGTGTGTGTGTGTGTGTGTGTGTGTGTGTGTGTGTGTGTGTGTGTGTGTGTGTGTGTGTGCGCGCGTATGTGTGTGTGTGTGTGTGTGTGCGTGCGTGCGTGCGTGTGTGTGTGTGTGTGCGTGTGTGTGCGTGTGCGTGCGTGTGTGTGCGCGTATGTGTGTGTGTGTGTGTGTGCGTGTGTGTGTGTGTGTGCTATCTGTCACTTGTTGATCTTTCTTCAGGAACATTCCAAATAAAGCACAGAATGAACTCACACTTCACTTCACCTTTCTCCTATATAGTGTGATCAGACTCTACCTGTAATGTATTGACTGATGATTTCTGCTCAAACACTAGTTGAGTCCTGTAGGTCATTCTGTAGGGTTATTTTCACAATCTTGGGTATTTTTGTGCAACTCATCTGCTGGATCAGCGTTCGGGTCAGTGTCACAGGTGCATTACTATCTAGTGCGCTGGATAAAACTGGATTGATTTGCCAGTGGCGGATTTATCTCAGAAAAACATCATGAGGCAATTAAACCTCGTGCAGTGCTTACTAGTTACTGTAGAGTCAGAAATGTAACTTTTTCAGTAAAATGTAAGTTTTGTTTGTAAGCGATATGAAAATGCATGCACCATTCTAATCAACATGAACTGTTATGTGTTGGAGAACTGAGATGGAGCAATTTTTTAAAAACATTTTTTTTAAGCAATAACTTTGAAATAGTGACTTAAATATCCAA
This sequence comes from Schizopygopsis malacanthus, assembly GCA_027474115.1. Lineage (NCBI taxonomy): Eukaryota > Metazoa > Chordata > Actinopteri > Cypriniformes > Cyprinidae > Schizopygopsis > Schizopygopsis malacanthus. The sequence continues at coordinate 862,912 of CM049877.1, forward strand.
TTTAATTAAGATTTAAATATCCAACAATAACTGATGACAGCCATCTGGATCATGTTATCTGGATTCCAAAAATACTTGTAATTAGAGTATATTATATTTTAAAATACTCATAATCAGGTTACTTTTTATATATTACATGATTTTTTGTATTATTATTATAGCTTTTGATCAACTCACAAACCCATACAGTTCTTACATAAAGCCCAGATTCGGAAACACTAGTTTAAAGTAATACTTTATGATGTTTATATAAAAAATGGAATGTATTTTCTTTCTCTTTTTATTCTGTAATGAATATTTTAACTCAAGTTAGATTAAAAAAAAACGAATCTGAAATGAGTAACCTGTAAATATCTCTAATTCCAGTTTTCTCCATGTAATCTGTAATGTACTATCATTTGTAAATAACTATATTACTGAACATACTTGAGCAGCATAATGTTCAGATCTTGTGATCAGTAAATATTGGGGTAAACTGTGTTTACAGACTTCATCTGACAGCAGGTGTAACTCTTACTGTAACTCCTGTTTCATATCCAAATACATAGTTTTGTGTTTTAGCTTCAGCAAACATGAGTTCTCAATCTCTCCTAATGAAAGATGGGATGTCATTACAATCTCTTTTCAGAGTCTGTGATTCATAACAGTTGCCTGTGCACTTAAAAAGCATGTGTAATGTTTCCAAACTCCACTTAAATATAACCCGAGAGACTAAATAAACCAAACCAAAGCATTTCATACAATGTGAATGTGGCTAAAAATAAAGTCTGAGAGTTAAAGGTTATCAGGACACATTAGGTACAGCAAACATTTAGTGGCATCAACATGACCGAGAACACAAATGATTCCTAAACCGTTCATTTCTGTGGTTATCCAAAGTGAAATACCAAGATGAAGCAACTTCAGACTTTACTAAAAGAGAGGAGAACCGACAAGACACATGCACACACACATCATCGAAGTCGAATATATGCTGTTGTATTATGGTCTGGTCAGTGATGAACACTGGTGATGCGTGTCCACTAGACGGCGCCTGCGCACTGCGCGTCAGCATCTGCTGAGGTCATTATCTGTGTCAATTAATCACCCTCAATTACTCCACATGCCCATGTAGGGATGCAGATTGCATTCATATTCTTCCCCGTGTATTAGTTATTTGTGCTGCCCGCATATTGCAGTATTCAGTAGGCAATAAGAGTAACATTAGAATGGCCAAACATTGCATATTAGTGAATATGAACATATTAAACAACGCAGACAGGGTTTAAAAGCACGAAACTCACTGTTTGAACATTTCACCTCTGAAAAAAACACTACAAAAAAGAAAGACTTTTTTCATGTAGTCCAATAAACGTTATATTAATCACCATTTCGAGAAATATTTTTGTTTTTAATGTATTAGCACTTTTTCTTAAACTTGACAATGTTCGAGTTTCAGTCGCTTACGAAGCACTTCTTGTGTTACTGTCCTCGTAATAAAATGAACACGTTTATGCATTTATTTGATTTCAAATGGGTCGTTTTGTTATCATCTGAGGAACACAAGAGACACGTTGGGACATTGCGCTCCATCGACTGGACATTTCTCGGTTGCACTTTATTTTAAGTGCACATGTGCCTACATAAGAAGGTTTCTGGTAATATAGGGTAACTACATGGGTTGGGGTATTAGTACCTAATTGTAATAACTATAATAAATAGCCTGCATGAGGAACAGGACTGTAAAACATTGTTCAAACCATCCAAACAGGTTCGGAACGACAGTAAGTGATGCAGAAAGCTCATTTTTTGGGTGATCTACATCTTTGATTGTCATAGTTTGGGATCTTTATGTTAAATATAGCCGATTGGTAATGCATTAGTGCATCTGCACCGAGCTGGGTTCTCCTTGCGTCACTTACCGATCTCGTGTTGTCTTTTGATCTGTTTGGTTTGGAGGCTTTAGGGTTACAGTGTTGGCGGTCATTGGGGCAGAGGTGAGCGTTTGGACTTCGCTTGGGCAGCCGCGTCTCGACGTGGCACTGTAAGTGTCGCGTGTTTATTTGTTCGCGCTAATGATTAACCCCAGCAGAGCTATATATGCTTCAGTGAGGAGTGTGCAGCGCATCCCAGCAGCGTGTCCTCCCTCCCCTCGAGCGCGCGCGTGCACATGTGTGACGTCCCTTAAAAGTGTCACAACTTTTGATGGATTAACCCACTTCTGAGCGCTCACTCCTCTCCGTCCACTCGCTAGTGCGCAAACTCTCTCAGACTCAAACGAGCAAACAAACGCGAAGTCGATATGATCTTAGTGTCGTTCTCGTTGGCGCACCTGCGCGGGCTCGCGTCCGCGGTGCTGTCCACGCTGGTGGTGCTGAGCGCGTTCACGGTGAAGGGAACGAGCGCGGCCGCCACCGGCTGCCCGACGTGCGGCATGCCTGCGATGGAGAAGGGCGTCGAGGAGCGTTACCTGGTTGAGCTAGCCAAACAGCAGATCCTGAGCAAGCTTCACCTGCGGGAGAGACCGAACATCACGCAGACGGTGCCGCGTGCCGCGCTCATGACGGCGCTGCGCAAGCTCCACGCGGGACGCGTCAGACAAGACGGAACGCTGGAGCTGGACAATAACGCGCCAAACTCGCGCACGAGTAACCAGGCGTACGAGATAGTGAGCTTCGCTGAAGTCGGTGAGTGCATCTGACTTATAGTTGATAGAAGCGTTCTTCAAACGTTCAGTGAGCACACATTGAATGTTTTTGTGGGTGAGTGCATCTGACTTACACTCTTAAAAATAAAGGTGCTTAACAGGTTCTTCACAGCGAAGCCATAGAAGAACAAATCAGTCAGTTTCTTTAAAAAAACATCTGTTTCTTACCTTTTTATAATCTGAAGAATCTCCACACATGACCTTTTGTGAAACAGAAAGGTTCTTCGGATGTTAAAGGTCCTCTAAAACTAAACTGCTCTTAATGCTGTTATCGTGTTTATTATTAAGAGTGTATAGCTGATACAGAAGCGTTCAGTGTAAGTGCGCACACGTTCTCGCGCTCAATTAAATGGTGTTTGAACGATTTATACAGAAAACTATTCAGATCCGATTTCTGAAACGACAAACTGCGTTCTTAAAGGTCCAAACACTGTATATGTAATAGAGATATTTACAAGCTGACAGGCTGTGCATCTAATGAATCTTTCACGTGTCTGCGTTCATTAATAAATTGGTAAGCGCGCGCGCCCTCTTATAGAAATACTGGAAAGCATATTCAGATCCAGTTTCTTAAACTATGAAAATACTGAAATTAACTGTTTTAAGAACGATTTACACTTCTTCGATGATTAGCTGGTTTTTAAAGGTCAGATTGTTAATCAATGTTATACATATGACAAATAAAGGTGGGTATATCTGACTCTAAATCGTTCATAAAAGCGTTTTTAAACGTTACTCACCTCGTGCACGTGCAAACTATACATTAAATATGTTATATACATATCTACAGACTGAAAACTGCATGTGAAATATATATTAGAACGTTCCTTCTTTTTGAATGGAGAGTGGGCGTGGCCTTTAGTAATAGGAATGGGCCGCACTTCCGGTATTATCTTCTAGTTATTTTAGCCGTACAAAATCAACAGATTTTTGTCATCATATAATTTAATAAAAACAGAACAAATAAAACAGAATGAAGTTTGTTATTAAAAAATGGTCTAGAAAAAAGTTCACTCAAAAATTATATACTAAATGTAAAAATTAATTACAAAGAAACTGAAGTGAATTAAACGTGAATGAATACTGTAACAGTATATTCTTATAAAATCGTTTATAAAATCTTCAAACAATATTTTCATAGCATAGTTATTTACCTGCAGCTCTAATGAATCAGAAGTCTCGCACATTCACAGACAATTTTGTCATCATATAATTGTAATTTATTATCATAATCATAAAACAGAATGTAGTTTGTTATTTAAAAAATGGTCGAGAAAAAAAATAAGTAGAAAATGTACAAATTAATTACAAAGAAATTAATGTGAAACATAAATACTGTAATATTATTTTCGTATCAAATGTTTTATATAATCTTTGTTTTATTTACAACTTTAAAATGTTTTTATAGCATAGTTGTTTAATTCAGGCACATTCACAGACACTATCTTACTTCTTTAATTCAGGCACATTCACAGACACTATCTTACTTCTTTAATTCAGGCACATTCACAGACACTATCTTACTTCTTTAATTCAGGCACATTCACAGACGCTATCTTACTTCTTTAATTCAGGCACATTCACAGACACTATCTTACTTCTTTAATTCAGGCACATTCACAGACACACTATCTTACTTCTTTAATTCTGGCACATTCAGAGACGCTATCTTACTTCTTTAATTCAGGCACATTCACAGACACTATCTTACTTCTTTAATTCAGGCACATTCACAGACACTATCTTACTTCTTTAATTCAGGCACATTCACAGACACTATCTTACTTCTTTAATTCAGGCACATTCACAGACGCTATCTTACTTCTTTAATTCAGGCACATTCACAGACACTATCTTACTTCTTTAATTCAGGCACATTCAGACGCTATCTTACTTCTTTAATTCTGGCACATTCAGAGACGCTATCTTACTTCTTTAATTCAGGCACATTCACAGACACTTCTTTAATTCAGGCACATTCACAGACACTTCTTTAATTCAGGCACATTCACAGACACTATCTTACTTCTTTAATTCAGGCACATTCACAGACACTATCTTACTTCTTTAATTCAGGCACATTCACAGCACTATCTTACTTCTTTAATTCAGGCACATTCACAGACACTATCTTACTTCTTTAATTCAGGCACATTCACAGACACTATCTTACTTCTTTAATTCAGGCACATTCACAGACACTATCTTACTTCTTTAATTCAGGCACATTCACAGACACTATCTTACTTCTTTAATTCAGGCACATTCACAGACACTATCTTACTTCTTTAATTCAGGCACATTCACAGACGCTATCTTACTTCTTTAATTCAGGCACATTCACAGACACTATCTTACTTCTTTAATTCAGGCACATTCACAGACGCTATCTTACTTCTTTAATTCTGGCACATTCAGAGACGCTATCTTACTTCTTTAATTCAGGCACATTCACAGACACTTCTTTAATTCAGGCACATTCACAGACACTTCTTTAATTCAGGCACATTCACAGACGCTATCTTACTTCTTTAATTCAGGCACATTCACAGACACTATCTTACTTCTTTAATTCAGGCACATTCACAGACACTATCTTACTTCTTTAATTCAGGCACATTCACAGACACTATCTTACTTCTTTAATTCAGGCACATTCACAGACACTATCTTACTTCTTTAATTCAGGCACATTCACAGACGCTATCTTACTTCTTTAATTCAGGCACATTCACAGACACTATCTTACTTCTTTAATTCAGGCACATTCACAGACACTATCTTACTTCTTTAATTCAGGCACATTCACAGACACCATCTTACTTCTTTAATTCAGGCACATTCACAGACACTATCTTACTTCTTTAATTCAGGCACATTCACAGACACTTCTTTAATTCAGGCACATTCACAGACGCTATCTTACTTCTTTAATTCAGGCACATTCACAGACACTATCTTACTTCTTTAATTCAGGCACATTCACAGACACTATCTTACTTCTTTAATTCAGGCACATTCACAGACACTATCTTACTTCTTTAATTCAGGCACATTCACAGACACTATCTTACTTCTTTAATTCAGGCACATTCACAGACGCTATCTTACTTCTTTAATTCAGGCACATTCACAGACACTATCTTACTTCTTTAATTCAGGCACATTCACAGACACTATCTTACTTCTTTAATTCAGGCACATTCACAGACACCATCTTACTTCTTTAATTCAGGCACATTCACAGACGCTATCTTACTTCTTTAATTCAGGCACATTCACAGACACTATCTTACTTCTTTAATTCAGGCACATTCACAGACACTATCTTACTTCTTTAATTCAGGCACATTCACAGACGCTATCTTACTTCTTTAATTCAGGCACATTCACAGACACTATCTTACTTCTTTAATTCAGGCACATTCACAGACACTATCTTACCTCTTTAATTCAGGCACATTCACAGACACTATCTTACCTCTTTAATTCAGGCACATTCACAGACACTTCTTTAATTCAGGCACATTCACAGACGCTATCTTACTTCTTTAATTCAGGCACATTCACAGACGCTATCTTACTTCTTTAATTCAGGCACATTCACAGACACTATCTTACTTCTTTAATTCAGGCACATTCACAGACACTATCTTACTTCTTTAATTCAGGCACATTCACAGACACTATCTTACTTCTTTAATTCAGGCACATTCACAGACACTATCTTACCTCTTTAATTCAGGCACATTCACAGACACTATCTTACTTCTTTAATTCAGGCACATTCACAGACACTATCTTACTTCTTTAATTCAGGCACATTCACAGACACTATCTTACCTCTTTAATTCAGGCACATTCACAGACACCATCTTACTTCTTTAATTCAGGCACATTCACAGACACTATCTTACTTCTTTAATTCAGGCACATTCACAGACACTATCTTACTTCTTTAATTCAGGCACATTCACAGACACTATCTTACTTCTTTAATTCAGGCACATTCACAGACGCTATCTTACTTCTTTAATTCAGGCACATTCACAGACGCTATCTTACTTCTTTAATTCAGGCACATTCACAGACGCTATCTTACTTCTTTAATTCAGGCACATTCACAGACGCTATCTTACTTCTTTAATTCAGGCACATTCACAGACACTTCTTTAATTCTGGCACATTCACAGACGCTATCTTACCTCTTTAATTCAGGCACATTCACAGACACTATCTTACTTCTTTAATTCAGGCACATTCACAGACACTATCTTACTTCTTTAATTCAGGCACATTCACAGACACTATCTTACTTCTTTAATTCAGGCACATTCACAGACGCTATCTTACCTCTTTAATTCAGGCACATTCACAGACACTATCTTACTTCTTTAATTCAGGCACATTCACAGACGCTATCTTACCTCTTTAATTCAGGCACATTCACAGACACTATCTTACTTCTTTAATTCAGGCACATTCACAGACACTATCTTACTTCTTTAATTCAGGCACATTCACAGACACTATCTTACTTCTTTAATTCAGGCACATTCACAGACACTATCTTACTTCTTTAATTCAGGCACATTCACAGACACTATCTTACTTCTTTAATTCAGGCACATTCACAGACACTATCTTACTTCTTTAATTCAGGCACATTCACAGACACTATCTTACCTCTTTAATTCAGGCACATTCACAGACACTATCTTACCTCTTTAATTCAGGCACATTCACAGACACTATCTTACCTCTTTAATTCAGGCACATTCACAGACACTATCTTACCTCTTTAATTCAGGCACATTCACAGACACTATCTTACCTCTTTAATTCAGGCACATTCACAGACACTATCTTACCTCTTTAATTCAGGCACATTCACAGACACTATCTTACCTCTTTAATTCAGGCACATTCACAGACACTATCTTACTTCTTTAATTCAGGCACATTCACAGACACTATCTTACTTCTTTAATTCAGGCACATTCACAGACGCTATCTTACTTCTTTAATTCAGGCACATTCACAGACGCTATCTTACCTCTTTAATTCAGGCACATTCACAGACGCTATCTTACTTCTTTAATTCAGGCACATTCACAGACGCTATCTTACTTCTTTAATTCAGGCACATTCACAGACACTATCTTACCTCTTTAATTCAGGCACATTCACAGACACTATCTTACCTCTTTAATTCAGGCACATTCACAGACACTATCTTACTTCTTTAATTCAGGCACATTCACAGACACCATCTTACCTCTTTAATTCAGGCACATTCACAGACACTATCTTACTTCTTTAATTCAGGCACATTCACAGACACTATCTTACTTCTTTAATTCAGGCACATTCACAGACACTATCTTACTTCTTTAATTCAGGCACATTCACAGACACCATCTTACCTCTTTAATTCAGGCACATTCACAGACACTATCTTACTTCTTTAATTCAGGCACATTCACAGACACTATCTTACTTCTTTAATTCAGGCACATTCACAGACACTATCTCACTTCTTTAATTCAGGCACATTCACAGACTCTACTTACTTCTTTAATTCAGGCACATTCACAGACACTATCTCACTTCTTTAATTCAGGCACATTCACAGACGCTATCTTACTTCTTTAATTCAGGCACATTCACAGACACTATCTTACTTCTTTAATTCAGGCACATTCACAGACACTATCTTACTTCTTTAATTCAGGCACATTCACAGACACTATCTTACTTCTTTAATTCAGGCACATTCACAGACACTATCTTACTTCTTTAATTCAGCCACATTCACAGACACTATCTTACCTCTTTAATTCAGGCACATTCACAGACACTATCTTACCTCTCGTGCTTCTTCTAAGCACCTGTGTGGTTTCTCCTCAGGTGAGCAGGTCTCTGGCGGCGCCGGCGCCGGTCTGTGGTTCCAGTTCCTGCAGGAGAAAGATCACAGCATCCTGGTGCTGCAGGCGTGCTGTGGCAGGCGTCGGCCGTGGCTTTACGTCATCCTCGGCGGTGGCCGCGTGAACGCAGAAATCTCCTGCCGGCGTCGAGCGGCGCTAACCGCACGCTGCTGCTCCAGAGGAGCGTGGACGTGTCTCGAGGCGGCTGGCACACGTTCCCGGTCACCGGAGCCCTGCAGGGCTTTCTGGACGGCGGTCAGCTCCGTCTCCATCTGGAGGTGCACTGCGAAGACGGCGGACGCAACCTGTGCAGTCGCGAATCTTCCCACCAGCCGTTTTAGTAGCGCAGGTGCAGTTGCGTGAAGACCCCAACAAACACGCGCTGAGCAAACGCTCGCTGCGCTGCGGAGACGACGTGAGCGTGTGCTGTAAAAGAGACTTGTACATAAAGTTCCGTGACATACAGTGGCAGGACTGGATCATCGCGCCTGAGGGATATCACATGAACTACTGCATGGGACAGTGTCCGCAGCACTTATCCGGCTCGCCCGGCATCGCCTCCTCGTTCCACGCCACCGTCTTCAGTCAGCTGAAGGCCAACGGCATCCACACGTCCGTGTCGTCCTGCTGCGTTCCCATCCAAAGACGACCGCTCTCCATGGTCTACTTCAACTCGCAGCACACCATCGTGAAGACCGACGTCCCGGACATGATCGTCGAGTCCTGCGGGTGCACATAGAGATCAACTACGTGACTTAAAGAGTTAGTTCAGGCAAAAAATAAAAACTAGCCCATGATTTACTCACTCTCAAGGAATCTTAGATGTATATGTGACCCTGCACCACAAAACCGGTCTTAAGGGATGAAATTGAGAATACATAATATTTCCATTGATGTATGGTTTGGACAATATTTGAAAATCTGGAATCTGAGGGTGCAAAAAAATCTAAATATTGAGAAAATCATCTTTAAAGTTGTTCAAATTAAGTTCTTAGCAATGCATATTAATAATCAATAATGTACTAAATCTCTTCATGGAACTTGATCTTAATATCCTAATGATTTATAGCATAAAAGAAACCATTGACTCATACAATGCATTGTTTGCTTTGGCTACAAATACACCTGTGCTGCTTATGACTGCAGGGTCACATATTAATTTCTTCTTTCAGACGAATCCAATCAGAGATATATTAGAAATGGTCCTTGCTCTTAACAAAGACCTCTTGTAGCGAATCAATGCATTTTTGTAAGAAAAATATCCATATTTAAAACGACATAAACACCTTTCTGTTGTACACGCAAGCCGTTTTGGGTGGATGCCGTGGGACAGAGGACGGATGCACTTTAATTATATAACGCTTGGAAGAGCAAGGATCATTTTTAATATAACTCTGATTGATTCGTGTGATGGGAGAAAGTCAGACACACGTCTCGAGAGTGATGAAACATGGGCTGATTTTCATTTTGAGTGAACTAACAGTACCCATATTGATCTGCTTTATCAGCGAAATATGCTTTAATCAAGGCTTTCTGTCTAAGCAAAGCTTATTGTTATGGGTTTTTATAGATGTTGATATGCTCAGGGAAATAAAAGCCACGCTTAGGCCTGACTCGGCACGGTTACCCAACATTCAGATATTGCCACACGTCCCACAAAAGATCCGACAGCAAGGGAAAGCGGTGCTTTAGTATCGAATACATATTTCTATATTTCTAGCTCTCAAAGCTGATTTTGAATGTTTACGCTAAGCACCTATGTGTGCTGCTTTCTTTCAGAAATCTGTTCCAGCAGATACACTTGCTTTTATTTGTAATATTGATAATAATAAGTCTTATTTATATAGCGCCTTTGCAAAATAATCTTCAAGCAGTACAATCACATACATTGTACGTGTTACAGGAG
>CM049877.1:878430-895930 GCA_027474115.1 Schizopygopsis malacanthus
GCATTAAAATAAACTAAAATATCAACTAATGTTCCATCACTGAGAAGGCTATCATGGGATGCAAAAAAGAAGAAACCTTGATGACTACATTACATAAGGAGGTCAAATGTCAATAAAAAAATCTAATATAACTAATATGTTGATCCTTTTTTCCTAAAACTCTAGTACCAAACCATTAATAATACTAGGTTGTTGATCAGTCTTTGCAAACCTCTTGTAGAGAGCTTAAGCATCACCTCATTTTTATTGCCATTTAATTAAAGAAAACTGTTCATGACATTCATGTTATTTCTCTCAAAAATGCATTTAGCATCAAATTAAACAGCTTCACTGTGACTATGTTTGCAGTGAATATCAATTTGAGTGTCAGCACCATAGTAATGATACTTATAACCAAAAGAAGTTGGAAATATAGATTAAAAAGTAAAGGTCCTAGAATCGAGCCCTGAGGGACACCAATGCAAACTGGTCTAATATCAGACCTTAGCAACAAACTGTCTTTAACCAAAGCGGTTTCAGATTTTTCACGTTTTATAAAGCCATAAAACTGCTCAAAAAGATTATTCACATAATGTTGGTTGTGCAACTGTAAAGCAACAACGTGCTCTAAACGTTTTGCCAGAAAGATTTGATTCAGTATGGTAGCTATTTAATTTGTCCAAGTCTTAGTTGTATTATTTAGTACAATGTGCATTTTTCTAATGCAGCTGTAACAACACCAGAACTATTTTGAGCACCACTAGACACAAAAATATCAAACAACACCGAGCCTGTAAGTAGAGGATCGAGCATGCAAGCGGTAGTTATCAGACCTGAAACCACTGTGAAGCAGTGTCAAGTTGCAAAAAATAAATGTTTTAAACTTTGGTCAAAGGAAAACAACACAATAAAAAGGGATAGTTCACCCCAAAATGATCAAACAGTCATCATTTACTCACACTCACATAATTCCTAACCTGCATGACTTTCTTTCTTCTGTGGAGCATAAAAGATGATATTTTGGAGAACGTTTGAAACAAAACAACACTAATGTGTGGACAAAAATACTTTCAAAATGTCTTCCTTTCCATGGAAGAATTAAAATCATGCAGGTTTGGAACGACATGAAGGTGAGTAAATGATGACCGCTGTAGGTTGAGTGATACAAAGATTGATATATATTGATATAAACAGTGGACAGTCACTCAAGATGAGACCAGACGTGGACCACAGACTTCAGGAAGATGGCACGTACATTACAAACACGTGCTTCGTGACTAACTGAACTTTCACCTGTCATCAGTCATCGGTGTTCAGTCATCAGAAACAGTGTTCAAATATGAACTTTATACTTACACTATGAAGTTATGAAGTTACATCACTGTGTGTGCAGTGTTTGCTCATATTCTCATGTAGGACTCATTTAATCAAAACATGAAAAGTCAAATAATAGGCACACATGTGCTATTCACTGAGTTTCCATCCCTGGTTGGGTGAACAATGAAGTGGAATATAAACAAAGCCCTAAAGTCATCAGATGATCATCAAGCATTTTGTCTCGTGTTGCAAGTTCAATGATGCAGGCAGTGATGATGTTCTCCGGCCAATCAATGACCAGCAGAGTTTACACGTCACGTTTTGGTAACGGTACGGTTTGCTTGGAACCTCAACCGAGGTGGTACTAAAAAAAAGGAACAGGTGCCAGGTACTGTACCCAGTTGAACCCCCCACCCAACCCCCAAAAGTGAACCGTGCCGTACCATGGAGTGAAAAGCGCAATTAGAGAGGCTTACATTTACATTTAGGCTTAATCTGAAGGACCTTCAACCCATTGATCCTACCGAACACAGACCTGATTGAAGATGGTCTTCTTACACCAGAATACATTTTGCCAATGCACAACATCCACCTGGACCAGTCAGGTCCACAATTTAACACTTGGTTCAAAGGATGGTGTCACTGTCCTGGGCTACTTGGACTGACACAGTCAGCACCTTAGTTTTCTCCAGGAGGTCTCCCATCCCGGTACTGTCCTGGCTCAACCCTGCTTTACTTCAGTGGGTTTCTAGTCAAGAGCTGCAGGGTGATAGGCTGCCAGCGGCCAACTCCCTCGACAATATTTGCCAAAAGGGTTGGGAAAAAGGTAGAAGGTAGCAGTAGGAGGACTTTGAATGTGCATTGCCTGACCTCATACAAACTGTATGGGTTTTCTGCATGTGATATCCCACAACTCAATCTTTGCCAAAGCATGTCCAAGTTGGAGACCCCAGAGGTGGTCAAGCGTAATTACCAAAAACACAGAAAGTGCATGGCTGCCTTCTTGGCTTCCAGCTCAAAATTATTCAATTGCAAACATTTATTTTGCAACATAAGGAAAATGTTCTAACCTCATACATCAGTGATGAAACATTTGTGTGGTTTGGATCTACTGTCTGGCTGCAGGCCCACCTCTTTGTCCAGCCAAGCGGTTGTGGGAATGTGTGATAGCTGCTGACATTAGCAGTGCTGAAATCTAATATCAACAAAACAGATGCATGTTCATTTATGGATTAACAGAAAACCACTCATCAAGAAAATATCTTGCAGACTTGCTTTACAAATGACTACCGATTCAATTGGCTTGGGATCAGGCTCAATCCCAGCCTTCTGGCTCCGAACCTCTCTAGCTCGGGTCATTTTTATCTTTTAATATTTATGGTCCAGTAGGTGAAAATAGTGCATCTCATCAATTACAGCACTAATGATTTGATGAATCATTCCTTATATGTGACCCTGGACCACAAAACCAGCCATAAGTGTCAATTCTTCAAAATTTTGATTTATACATCATTAGAAAGCTTTCCATTGATGTATGGTTTACATTGATGTATGACAAGACGTTATAACGACGTCGGGTGCGTTTAAGTCTCTTTGGTCGGAACAAGATTTAATGATTTAGCGATTTAACTTTTCGACATAAAATGCAATGTTTTTTTAAACTCTACATCTATAAAATGATAAATGAAGAATGTGCATCATTTGTTTTTATTTCATTTATGAAGGTGATGTTAACTGAATAATTATATATTATATTATAATTATACAATAATGTAATATTTTGTATGCGTAACTTGTATAGTTTTATTGTACACCCCCCCCCAATTTTTATGTATTTTTTTTTTTATTATTATTAATTTCAACACTTTACTGACGCTGCATATCTTTCGTTTTTGGCTGCATCCATTGCATCCGACACGTTTTTTCACTGACACGCCCCAAACTCAGAAACTCTGGGCTTAAAGAAAATGTCGATAATAATGACTTTGTGGTGCGTTCAACTCATAAATACGATGTATCCGTCATGACTTGAACACACCATTAGTCGCAGTGAGTTTCAGCATAGAGTTTCACTATATGTGATATAAACTGTAAGCATCTACGTCCTTCTAAGAGCACAGTGCTGGTGTTTTCAGCGAGGACACTGGTAGTTTAGAGTAAGCTAGCATCAGCACAGGTCAGGGAATTCATCCTTTCATTCTCTCTAAAGCCTCATTGGCTCAAAGCCCAAACACTCACATCATTTCCTGAGCAGACCTAATTCTTGTGGACGGAAACGACACGCTTCTTAAGCTCCAGACACTCGTAGAGAAGAAAGTGTGTCTATATTAGTATGTCAAGGAGAAAGCCTTAGGTTCATTTATACTATCAGTGTTTCTTCCCAAGTCATACGCATACTAAAGGATGAATCCCACAAAAGCATTTCACAATCAAATAAATAAAATACAAAATAAAAACATGCTGCACAATTATTTATTATTATTATTCATTGTATTATTTTGCATAAGGTAATGAGAATGTTGGTGGTAAACATGTTTATTTGTCATGAAACTAATGTCATGATGCAAAAAGTGTCGTTTTTAAAGTAAGAGGTATACACTGAAAAAATTAATTCATTGAATTTACTAAAAAAATGTAAGGTAAGTGGTTGCAATCAGTTTATTTTAGCTATATTTAAATAAATAAATGTAATTGACTAACTTGCAAAAATAAAAAAATAATTAAAAAAAGTAATTGTTTGCAACCACTTACCTTAAAAAAATTAGTATGTGTGCATTTTCAGTGTACCAAAGCACAAACTGTTTGAGAAAAACCATTAATAAATTTATACAGGACTATACATTTGCATATTATATTAGTATACCCACCCAAAAATGGTAAGTGATCATGCAAAAGCACCTTTAGACTGTATGTACCACCGTCCCACCTCCTGGTTTTCACATGTATTCACTGCTATAAAGAAAGAGGTAAAGGTATATGGATTCTATATATAAAAAATGAACACAAGTGAAAATATGGTGACTGATATGTCCTGTGCTTGATCATTGATTAATGCCTGACATACTGTAACCGGACTGAACGCATTAGTATTGTTGAACAGCACTGACCTCTGGTGGAAGACACTGGAGGTGAAGCTACAGTTAAGAGTCAAAACTGATGCTGAAAACACATTCAAAATCCTATGAGAAAGACATTCTGCACAAATTGAGATTCAATATTTATTGCTCAGCAACTTGTGCAACCTCACCTTTACAAAGAAATGTACATAAATGAACCTGCATCTTAATATGTCATTGCCAACACATGGAATCAAGTTGTTTGCTGTAGCTGAATAATAAAGTATATTTACAGCTTCTAATAAACATTTTTCTCAAATGCTCAAAATTACTCAGACTTCACAGGAATCACTGACAGATCCCTTCATTGTCTTCTGTTTTTAATGAAGTTATGAACAGTGCACACATTTCTATGAAGTATTTAAAAGACACACTTTAAGGCTGAGATGCAATGAAAAACAATGTGAGGAATAAATGAAAGGATACGTCAATATGTTCTCTAAATGTTCATATTCCAGGAGAACACAATGAGTTGTATTAGCAGCACTTTAGTTTCCAGCAGATCTCAATTATTAATATTACACACAAATAACTTACTGTACCTTCTGATCACACTGTACAAAAGAGAAGTTCTTCTTCTGTGTTTTGTCTTGCAGTGCAAATGTCTAAATGACATGATAAGCAATCTAGTTTTCTGATAAATTCATCAAAATGAAGTCGATTTGTGATTAAAAAGGACAAAAATCTGCCACTGGACTCAGAAAAAACTACTTAATTCAAAGAGAAAATACGTTTTCGTTCTCTATTGACCGGTATTTGTTTGTGTTTTACACAGAAACTCAATGAATTGTGTTCTCTTACAAAACAAGACTTCGTATATTCATAATATCTACTCAAGTAAATCGATTTAAGGATGCTTAGATATTTGTACTGGAAAACAAGACAAAAGTACAGACAAAGATCTTTATTTTTTGCAGTGCATGCAATATTTAATTTGAAAACTTTCTGCTCAAATGTAAGACTTTTTAAAGCCTTAATTTGTAAGTAATAATGAAAACACGCAAAAACAATACTAAAGAATGATTGAAAGTGTCCATATATACAGAGCTGCTCATGCATGCTTACCTGTCTCTGCCGGTCTCTCCGTGTGTGTGCAGACGGGGGGGAACAGACGGGGTGAAAGAACGGTGTGTGTTGTGCCAGTAGCAGGGTCGAACCCAGAGCCAATGGCAGGGAAGCATGTGCCCAGGACCATCTGCAATGGAAAAACAAATCCTGTAAAGACTGGATGGATTTCGTTGAGTGAGGGAAAACCGCCCAGATGTCGAAGGCCTGAGCAACAGATGTTGTGTTGCACTCTCTACTTAACATACAGATACATACACACACATTAGTGTGCTTATCAGCTGGTCAATAAGAACTGCTGAATCCGTTAGAAAAACATATGGAATAATTAAATTATGGAACGTAATATTTGTGCTTTTAAAAATATCACTTGTTACCACAAAATCTTGACATGAACTGAAAAAAAAAGACTAAAGTGATTAAAATTGGAGAAAAAAAATAAAAATTCAAATATTCACTTAGCCCTTATGCATGCATGTAAACCTAAAATACACACCTGCCCTCATGCATGCATGTAAACTTAAAATACACACCTGTCCTCATGCATGCATGTAAACTTAAAATACACACCTGCCCTCATGCATGCATGTAAACTTAAAATACACACCTGCCCTCATGAATGCATGTAAACTTAAAATACACACCTGCCCTCACGCATGCATGTAAACTTAAAATATACACCTGCCCTCATGCATGCGTGTAAACTTAAAATACACACCTGCCCTCATGCATGCATGTAAACTTAAAATACACACCTGCCCTCATGCATGCATGTAAACTTAAAATACACACCTGTCCTCGTGCATGCATGTAAACTTAAAATACACACCTGTCCTCGTGCATGCATGTAAATTTAAAATACACACCTGTCCTCGTGCATGCATGTAAACTTAAAATGTACACCTGCCCTCATGCATGCATGTAAACTTAAAATATACACCTGCCCTCATACATGCATGTAAACTTAAAATACACACCTGCCCTCATGCATGCATGTAAACTTAAAATACACACCTGCCCTCATGCATGCATGTAAACTTAAAATATACACCTGCCCTCATGCATGCATGTAAACTTAAAATATACACCTGCCCTCATGCATGCATGTAAACTTAAAATACACACCTGTCCTCATGCATGCATGTAAACTTAAAATATACACCTGTCCTCGTGCATGCATGTAAACTTAAAATACACACCTGCCCTCATGCATGCATGCATGTAAACTTAAAATACACACCTGTCCTCGTGCATGCATGTAAACTTAAAATATACACCTGCCCTCATGCATGCATGTAAACCTAAAATACACACCTGCCCTCATGTATGCATGTAAACTTAAAATACACACCTGTCCTCATGCATGCATGTAAACTTAAAATACACACCTGTCCTCGTGCATGCATGTAAACTTAAAATATACACCTGCCCTCATGCATGCATGTAAACCTAAAATACACACCTGCCCTCATGTATGCATGTAAACTTAAAATACACACCTGTCCTCATGCATGCATGTAAACTTAAAATATACACCTGCCCTCATGCATGCATGTAAACCTAAAATACACACCTGCCCTCATGTATGCATGTAAACTTAAAATATACACCTGCCCTCATGCATGCATGTAAACTTAAAATATACACCTGCCCTCATGCATGCATGTAAACTTAAAATATACACCTGCCCTCATGCATGCATGTAAACTTAAAATATACACCTGCCCTCATGCATGCATGTAAACTTAAAATATACACCTGCCCTCATGCATGCATGTAAACTTAAAATACACACCTGCCCTCATGCATGCATGTAAACTTAAAATACACACCTGTCCTCATGCATGCATGTAAACTTAAAATACACACCTGCCCTCATGCATGCATGTAAACTTAAAATACACACCTGTCCTCATGCATGCATGTAAACTTAAAATACACACCTGCCCTCATGCATGCATGTAAACTTAAAATATACACCTGCCCTCATGCATGCATGTAAACTTAAAATATACACCTGTCCTCATGCATGCATGTAAACTTAAAATACACACCTGCCCTCGTGCATGCATGTAAACTTATAATACACAACTGTCCTCGTGCATGCATGTAAACTTAAAATACACACCTGCCCTCGTGCATGCATGTAAATTTAAAATACACACCTGTCCTCGTGCATGCATGTAAACTTAAAATACACACCTGCCCTCATGCATGCATGTAAATTTAAAATACACACCTGTCCTCCTGCATGCATGTAAACTTAAAATACACACCTGCCCTCGTGCATGCATGTAAACTTAAAATACACACCTGTCCTCGTGCATGCATGTAAACTTAAAATACACACCTGTCCTCGTGCATGCATGTAAACTTAAAATATACACCTGTCCTCGTGCATGCATGTAAACTTAAAATATACACCTGCCCTCATGCATGCATGTAAACTTAAAATACACACCTGTCCTCGTGCATGCATGTAAACTTAAAATATACACCTGCCCTCATGCATGCATGTAAACTTAAAATACACACCTGTCCTCGTGCATGCATGTAAACTTAAAATATACACCTGTCCTCGTGCATGCATGTAAACTTAAAATATACACCTGCCCTCATGCATGCATGTAAACTTAAAATACACACCTGCCCTCATGCATGCATGTAAACTTAAAATACACACCTGCCCTCATGTATGCATGTAAACTTAAAATATACACCTGCCCTCATGCATGCATGTAAACTTAAAATACACACCTGCCCTCATGTATGCATGTAAACTTAAAATATACACCTGCCCTCATGCATGCATGTAAACTTAAAATATACACCTGCCCTCATGCATGCATGTAAACTTAAAATATACACCTGCCCTCATGCATGCATGTAAACTTAAAATATACACCTGCCCTCATGCATGCATGTAAACTTAAAATATACACCTGCCCTCATGCATGCATGTAAACTTAAAATACACACCTGCCCTCATGCATGCATGTAAACTTAAAATACACACCTGTCCTCATGCATGCATGTAAACTTAAAATACACACCTGCCCTCATGCATGCATGTAAACTTAAAATACACACCTGTCCTCATGCATGCATGTAAACTTAAAATACACACCTGCCCTCATGCATGCATGTAAACTTAAAATATACACCTGCCCTCATGCATGCATGTAAACTTAAAATACACACCTGTCCTCGTGCATGCATGTAAACTTAAAATACACACCTGCCCTCATGCATGCATGTAAACTTAAAATATACACCTGCCCTCATGCATGCATGTAAACTTAAAATATACACCTGTCCTCATGCATGCATGTAAACTTAAAATACACACCTGCCCTCGTGCATGCATGTAAACTTATAATACACAACTGTCCTCGTGCATGCATGTAAACTTAAAATACACACCTGCCCTCGTGCATGCATGTAAATTTAAAATACACACCTGTCCTCGTGCATGCATGTAAACTTAAAATACACACCTGCCCTCATGCATGCATGTAAATTTAAAATACACACCTGTCCTCCTGCATGCATGTAAACTTAAAATACACACCTGCCCTCATGCATGCATGTAAACCTAAAATATACACCTGCCCTCATGCATGCATGTAAACTTAAAATATACACCTGCCCTCATGCATGCATGTAAACTTAAAATACACACCTGTCCTCATGCATGCATGTAAACTTAAAATATACACCTGCCCTCATGCATGCATGTAAACCTAAAATATACACCTGCCCTCATGCATGCATGTAAACTTAAAATATACACCTGCCCTCATGCATGCATGTAAACTTAAAATATACACCTGCCCTCGTGCATGCATGTAAACTTAAAATACACACCTGTCCTCGTGCATGCATGTAAACTTAAAATATACACCTGTCCTCGTGCATGCATGTAAACTTAAAATATACACCTGCCCTCATGCATGCATGTAAACTTAAAATACACACCTGCCCTCATGCATGCATGTAAACTTAAAATATACACCTGCCCTCGTGCATGCATGTAAACTTAAAATACACACCTGTCCTCGTGCATGCATGTAAACTTAAAATATACACCTGTCCTCGTGCATGCATGTAAACTTAAAATATACACCTGCCCTCATGCATGCATGTAAACTTAAAATACACACCTGCCCTCATGCATGCATGTAAACTTAAAATACACACCTGCCCTCATGCATGCATGTAAACTTAAAATACACACCTGCCCTCATGCATGCATGTAAACTTAAAATACACACCTGCCCTCATGCATGCATGTAAACTTAAAATACACACCTGTCCTCATGCATGCATGTAAATTTAAAATACACACCTGTCCTCCTGCATGCATGTAAACTTAAAATACACACCTGCCCTCATGCATGCATGTAAACCTAAAATACACACCTGCCCTCATGCATGCATGTAAACTTAAAATACACACCTGCCCTCATGCATGCATGTAAACTTAAAATATACACCTTAATAGTCGTATGCACGTTGGGACGCAGGCTCGGTCTCCATCAAGCGTGAGATATTAGGCTCGTGATGTGGTTAAGTAGCGTTACAAATATACCAACTTATTTCCTACGCATGCGCTGTTCTCCATTCACTCTCCAACAGAATGACGAGGCAGGGAATTTAATTATAAATAAATACTGTACAATTCAATCTTTTCATATTTGATCAAAATGGGTAAATCAAATAATCGTGATAATAATCCAATGACATGATAAAAACATTTGTATTGTTTATATTTAATATCAATTAATAGCGAAAACTAGTTAGCGAAAAAGTTCAAATAAAGTTATACTTAAAAATCTTATATAGGCCCTATTTTAATTTTGTATTGGTTTTATAAGGTAAAATGTGATCTATTAAGTTCTTGACATTGATATTCTCCGAACTCTTGGACTTCACTTGCGCTTCATGCACTTGTAAGGTCACTTGGAGAAGCAGACTTGACTATCCCGAGGAAAGTGCTGCAGATTGCCAGTATATTAGTATGGGATTGTGTGGAAGGTGGTTAAGATCTTGGCGAATTGCCGATAGTCTTGTCGCTCGAGGGCGCTTTGTTAGTGGATTACAGACCTGTAACCGGACACACTGCTTACAGACCTTATCAACCCGCAACAAACCCTCCAGGATCCAGCCTAACAGGACTGGACTGTGTGTGGAAAACCACTGGACAGAGACCAGCAGACACTGGACCGAATTAGAGCTTACTTGATTGTGGAGATGATATTTATAACAGGACCATATCATCAGATAGATTTTAGTTTTGCGTTGCGTTTTTAGCGTTATGAACACTATTTTCTTGACTGTTGTTGTCAGCAAACTTGAACCATGTTGCCATTTTCAGCTTTAGGCTACAGCAAATTTAGTAAAATATTTACTAGAACATAATAATAAAATAAAGAGAGATGAGTAACGTTATGGATTAAAAAAATAGACAGGTCTACATTGCTAATACGTATTTACGTTTGTAATTCAAATTATGTCAAAGCAATTGCTTAATTACTCTTTACCTGTTAACATTAACCTAAATAGGCATATTATTACGCAAGACTTTTACAAAAAATAAAGTTGCTGTGAAGTCATTGTTTTACCTCAGAAACCGTTTGTTATATTTAGACTCCCTGTTCGCGCGCTTTCTCCGCTCCGTTAACGGTTTTTTCGCGAGACTTGCCAGTTGAAATGATAAACACAGTAATGTTCCATAATAAAATGTTTTCATTGCATTGGATAGATTCATTATTTACACAAGTCTATTTAACTCTGATGACTTTTATTTTACATCCCTCTCTATCTCCCGATCTTCGCTCTATAAATATTAAACTCTATAAATACTAAACACATTTAAGAAAATAAAAAAATTAAATAAAATGACAAATGTATACAATAACATTTCAAAACTAAATATTTAAATGAAAACAAAAAATAAAGCTAAAAACAATTCAAAATATTAAAACAACAAAAGGTATGAGTATAAAAATTATTAGATGACACTAAGCCAAACACCCATATATATATATATATATATATATATATATATATGTGTGTTATTTCATTTCCATGTAGTACGTTACTAAAATAAATACAATTTATTACAACTAAAACTAAAGAAAATACCTATAAAGACATAATAAATTCATACATAATTGATCTAAAATTAAAATAGATAAGCAGTAGTTTATCAGTAATCCTAAAAAAGAACACACGCTAACAAACAACTACTTACACATCGTAAGAATCGGTTATAAAAACTAAAACAGAAGAGAAACAAGCAGTAAGAAAGAAGAGAAATAAAAAGCGATACTTATATTCTTTGACCGTGTTCAATTCATATGCTTCAATTCAATTGGAGAGTATTTGTTTAGCGCTTTTCACGATACAATCGTTGCAAAGCAGCTTTACAGGAAATTAAGTTTCTACAATAGATTTATATGTTGCAGAATCTTAACATATTTACATTTATGCATTTATCCAAAACGACTTACAGTGCATTCAGGCTGTACATTTTTCTTTTGTCAGTATGTGTGTTTCCTGGGAATCGAACCCACAACCTTTTGCGCTGCTAACACAATGCTCTACCACTGAGCCACAGGAACACTTATGGTATGGTTAATTCTGTATATTCTCTGAGGGATGGCATCATCACTTCTCATGTATTTGGTCATCTCAGATTATCTATTGAGTTGAGTTGAGACATTATACTAAATAATAATAAATAGAAAAAGGCAAAAACCCTAAGCAACAAACCCAATTAATTTCTAAAATATTTGTTTCTAAATATCAGTGCTTGTTATAAATATTGTATTAATAATAATAATAATTGATGCTGCAGGAATGACGCTGTCCAGCAGGGCTTTCCCTTTTTTTTCCCTCAAGAAAAACAAAAAGCGAACTTCCTGTTTCGGGGTGGTCCACGGAGTCTGAGAGAGAGAGAGAGAGATAGAGAGATAGAGAGAGAGAGAGAGAGCGGGTGAGGGGGAGGTCTCGCATTCTCGCGCTGCCGCTGTAACTTTGGGCTCTCGGGAACCGGCGGCACCGAATATGGAATCTGTTTTCTGAACTCCAACTTTAGAGAAAACTTCTGCGGAGTTTGTGCTGATGTGAGCCCAAAGCGGAGAATACAATTAACCAGAGGAGAGTTTAGCGCTCGTATCTGCATCTGTCGCTCTCTCTCTCTCTGAGTGTGTGTGTGTGTGTGTGAGAGAGAGAGAGAGTGTGTGTGTGTGCGTGTGTGAGTGAGGAGAAAGAGGGGCTTTATTGGAAATTCTCGAACCCCCATCGGGACGCTCTCGGCTTTCAGCTCCGCTCGCGCAAGTTTTCCAGGGAAAAGTGGAGTTTGCTGGGATCAGCGCGAGGCCACACAGACTGATGAAGGCAGACGCGAGTCTTCAAAGGTAGCGCGCGATTCCTTCATATTACACAGATGATGTTTACTGTATAGAACTTGTACAGATGGGATGTTACTTTGTATCATGTCAGTGTGAATAGGATCTTCAGTGAGTGTGCTGGAGTGTTAATCAAGTGGGATGTTTGCGTATTGATTAACAATCCAGACGTGTGTCTATTACACACTCAAGCTGAGGGTCTCTTGAGGAAATGATGAACACATAAGTATTTAAGCAAATAATGCGCATTAAACGGGAGGAGAGATGTCATTTAAAGAGCAAAATGCACAGATGGCAATAACTTTATTCTGAGTGTTAGTTTTAATATCTTGGTTATGTCCTGGGTTTAATTTCGCACATTATTTCTGCTCGTGAAGCGTGCATGCCATGCCGGTGGTCTCTCGAGACTCTTGCTGTAGTACCCCGGTGGTCTCGCCAGTCTTATCTTAAACTCAGACATAACGAAGCACGCAAGCGAGCTGTGCTATAACACGTTTGTTTGCATGCTTATATGTTTCACTTGTTCTCTTCTGCATGTATTTTGTGGTTTGATGTGATAGTCTGAGAGGTACAGGCCTCATCTCAACAGCTGTTTCTTGTAACGGGAAAGTGCTGAATATATTTTCCAAATGTGTCTATCTAACCTGAAGCCACACCACAACCCCGACTACGTGTCTTTAGCCTGGAGTCTTCGTATAAAGAGGCACGCATCACTGAAAAAACCCCAAAAATTATGCATTTAATTATATTTAATTATGTTTAAGCCCATAGGCTACATACGTTTTCTCTGGTGCATATATATAAATGTGTGTGTATATATATATAAAGTAGTCTGTATTTAGGATTATTTATGTTTTTATGAAACATTTTCTGCATAAGTGTATCTCTTTATAAAAAGCTATATAATCCTAAATTAACTTTATATAATCCTCAAATATTTTTTGCACTTTTATTAATAGGATTTTAATTATCCTGGAGGGGGATTTCATATTTTGTTGTGATTGTGGTCATCGTGGGTTCTTAAACACACACTACATATTATGTTAGATCGAGGTAGAAAGAGAGAGGATTGGGGGGGGGCACAAACATTTCATATAATCTTCACAAATCTGTGTAATTACCGTGTGAAAATCTCTCATGAGCCACTGATCGGTAATGAGGGGATGATGTCATAAAGCCCTGCTTCACGTTTAATTTTGTGCTTAATGTTAACATAAAGAGGGTTGCTTAAAGTGTTAAAGTGCAATGCATGCTACATTTAATATAAGTACATTTAATATATCAACAGTTGAGTTATCTTGTCTCTTATCACTATTAGTCATAACTACAGTCGTCATGCTTTCATGTGAGGCTTTCAGTTTCAGCCCAGTTGCACATAGAGGTCATTGCTTGTGAATCCAGGTTGATGTGGTGGTATCTGGTTTGGAGGTGAGAAAGACTCTGTAGGGTGTCTTCCTCTCCCCCCCCCCGAGCTCATTAGTGTTTGATGGACCTGCGTTAGTGGCAAAAGGCTTCCGTTAGCATACTCGCACTCACACGGATCTGGCCTGAACCCTCCCTCTGAGTCGGCTTGAGATGTTACACACCTAAGTGCTACATGGATGCCACCGTTTGCTAAGCTGTGGCTGGAGATCCAGAGAGTGATCGTGTCAAATGAAGTTCAGGAGATCCAGAGAGTGATCGTGTCAAATGAAGTTCAGGAGATCCAGAGAGTGATCGTGTCAAATGAAGTTCTGGAGATCCAGAGAGTGATCGTGTCAAATGAAGTTCAGGAGAGACTGAGAGTGATCGTGTCAAATGAAGTTCAGGAGAGACTGAGAGTGATCGTGTTAAATGAAGTTCAGGAGATCCAGAGAGTGATCGTGTCAAATGAAGGTTCTGGAGATCCAGAGAGTGATCGTGTCAAATGAAGTTCTGGAGATCCAGAGAGTGATCGTGTCAAATGAAGTTCAGGAGAGACTGAGAGTGATCGTGTTAAATGAAGTTCAGGAGATCCAGAGAGTGATCGTGTCAAATGAAGGTTCTGGAGATCCAGAGAGTGATTGTGTCAAATGAAGGTTCAGGAGATCCAGAGAGTGATCGTGTCAAATGAAGTTCAGGAGATCCAGAGAGTGATCGTGTCAAATGAAGTTCAGGAGATCCAGAGAGTGATCGTGTCAAATGAAGGTTCAGGAGATCCAGAGAGTGATCGTGTCAAATGAAGTTCAGGAGATCCAGAGAGTGATCGTGTCAAATGAAGTTCAGGAGATCCAGAGAGTGATCGTGTCAAATGAAGTTCAGGAGATCCAGAGAGTGATCGTGTCAAATGAAGTTCAGGAGATCCAGAGAGTGATCGTGTCAAATGAAGTTCAGGAGAGACTGAGAGTGATCGTGTCAAATGAAGTTCAGGAGAGACAGAGAGTGATCGTGTCAAATGAAGTTCAGGAGATCCAGAGAGTGATCGTGTCAAATGAAGTTCAGGAGATCCAGAGAGTGATCGTGTCAAATGAAGTTCAGGAGATCCAGAGAGTGATCGTGTCAAATGAAGTTCAGGAGATCCAGAGAGTGATCGTGTCAAATGAAGTTCAGGAGATCCAGAGAGTGATCGTGTCAAATGAAGTTCAGGAGATCCAGAGAGTGATCGTGTCAAATGAAGTTCTGGAGATCCAGAGAGTGATTGTGTCAAATGAAGTTCAGGAGATCCAGAGAGTGATCGTGTCAAATGAAGTTCAGGAGAGACTGAGAGTGATCGTGTCAAATTAAGTTCTGGAGATCCAGAGAGTGATCGTGTCAAATGAAGTTCAGGAGATCCAGAGAGTGATCGTGTCAAATGAAGTTCAGGAGATCCAGAGAGTGATCGTGTCAAATGAAGTTCAGGAGATCCAGAGAGTGATCGTGTCAAATGAAGTTCAGGAGAGACTGAGAGTGATCGTGTCAAATGAAGTTCAGGAGATCCAGAGAGTGATCGTGCCAAATGAAGTTCAGGAGATCCAGAGAGTGATCGTGTCAAATGAAGGTTCAGGAGATCCAGAGAGTGATCGTGTCAAATGAAGGTTCAGGAGATCCAGAGAGTGATCGTGTCAAATGAAGATTCAGGAGATCCAGAGAGTGATCGTGTCAAATGAAGATTCAGGAGAGACTGAGAGTGATCGTGTCAAATGAAGGTTCAGGAGATCCAGAGAGTGATCGTGTCAAATGAAGATTCAGGAGATCCAGAGAGTGATCGTGTCAAATGAAGATTCAGGAGAGACTGAGAGTGATCGTGTCAAATGAAGATTCAGGAGATCCAGAGAGTGATCGTGTCAAATGAAGATTCAGGAGATCCAGAGAGTGATCGTGTCAAATGAAGTTCAGGAGATCCAGAGAGTGATCGTGTCAAATGAAGGTTCAGGAGATCCAGAGAGTGATCGTGTCAAATGAAGATTCAGGAGATCCAGAGAGTGATCGTGTCAAATGAAGTTCAGGAGAGACTGAGAGTGATCGTGTCAAATGAAGTTCAGGAGATCCAGAGAGTGATCGTGTCAAATGAAGTTCAGGAGATCCAGAGAGTGATCGTGTCAAATGAAGTTCAGGAGAGACTGAGAGTGATCGTGTCAAATGAAGTTCAGGAGATCCAGAGAGTGATCGTGCCAAATGAAGTTCAGGAGATCCAGAGAGTGATCGTGTCAAATGAAGATTCAGGAGATCCAGAGAGTGATCGTGTCAAATGAAGTTCAGGAGAGACTGAGAGTGATCGTGTCAAATGAAGTTCAGGAGATCCAGAGAGTGATCGTGTCAAATGAAGTTCAGGAGATCCAGAGAGTGATCGTGTCAAATGAAGTTCAGGAGAGACTGAGAGTGATCGTGTCAAATGAAGGTTCAGGAGAGACTGAGAGTGATCGTGTCAAATGAAGTCCAGGAGAGACTGAGAGTGATCGTGTCAAATGAAGTTCAGGAGATCCAGAGAGTGATCGTGTCAAATGAAGTTCAGGAGATGCAGAGAGTGATCGTGTCAAATGAAGTTCAGGAGAGACAGAGAGTGATCGTGTCAAATGAAGTTCAGGAGATCCAGAGAGTGATCGTGTTAAATGAAGTTCAGGAGATCCAGAGAGTGATCGTGTCAAATGAAGTTCTGGAGATCCAGAGAGTGATCGTGTCAAATGAAGTTCAGGAGAGACTGAGAGTGATTGTGTCAAATGAAGGTTCTGGAGATCCACAGAGTGATCGTGCCAAATGAAGGTTCAGGAGAGACTGAGAGTGATCATGTCAAATGAAGTTCAGGAGAGACTGAGAGTGATCGTGTTAAATGAAGTTCAGGAGAGACTGAGAGTGATCGTGTCAAATGAAGGTTCTGGAGATCCAGAGAGTGATTGTGTCAAATGAAGGTTCAGGAGATCCAGAGAGTGATCGTGTCAAATGAAGGTTCTGGAGATCCAGAGAGTGATTGTGTCAAATGAAGGTTCAGGAGATCCAGAGAGTGATCGTGTCAAATGAAGTTCAGGAGATCCAGAGAGTGATCGTGTCAAATGAAGTTCAGGAGATCCAGAGAGTGATCGTGTCAAATGAAGTTCAGGAGATCCAGAGAGTGATCGTGTCAAATGAAGTTCAGGAGATCCAGAGAGTGATCGTGTCAAATGAAGTTCAGGAGAT
>CM049877.1:900930-923430 GCA_027474115.1 Schizopygopsis malacanthus
TGTGTGTGCGAGTGGAGTGTGTGTGTGAGGTGTGTGTGTGTGTGTGTGTGTGTGTGTGTGTGTGTGTGTGTGTGTGTGTGTGTGTGTGTGTGTGTGCGAGTGAGTGTGTGTGTGTGTGTGGTGTGGTGTTGTGTGTGTGTGTTTATAAGCTATTTTTTAGGGAGGCCAGTCACTTGTGGCCAGAAACACGAGTGTAAGAAGGTGGGAAAAATCCCCCCAAAATTATTAGGCATGGCTCGATACCACTTTTTCAGAACCGATACCGATCCGATACCAACAATTCTGAGTATCTGTCGATACCGATATCGATCCGATTTACACAGTGATAATTTCTATATCTTTTTTCTATATATTTTTTATATTCTACAATGTTTGACCTGTGCTCTCTCACTCTTTTGTGTTTTACACACACATCTACTAAATATACGCAACTTTACTGTAAAGAAAAACAACAAATGAATGGATATGTAAATATAATCTATGAAAAAATTACTTTTATAAACTAGTTTAGTGGATAATTTAGTAGCAAAAGTTACTCCTGAGTGCACAATAATTTTATAAAATAAAAAATTTGTGAAAAATGAATTATTGGGAAACAAAGAAAAGTGAATAAGTGTAGGAATAAATATGGTAAAAAATGATATATTACTCTTTGTATTGTTGCAAAATACATTAATGGAAAACAAGTAATATATTTATATAGAAATATATATGCTGTAAAATGTAAATACATTTATTTTAAACGTACTGTACAGTAATGAGGCAACACCATATGTCAGATGAGACGAACAAGAAAGGCTATTAATAATCTTTCATTGCGTAAAAATATATTACGAAAGGCTCCAATACAGAGTGTGTGTGTTTGTGTGTGTGTGTGTGTTTGAGTGTGTGTGTGTGTGTGTGTGTGTGTGAGTGTGAGTGTGAGTGTGTGTGAGTGTGAGTGTGTGTGTGTGTGAGTGTGTGTGTGTGTGTGTGTGTGTGTGTGTGTGGTGTGAGTGTGTGTGAGTGTGTGTGTGTGTTGTAGTGTGTGTGTGTGTGTGTGTGTGAGAGTGTGAGTGTGGGGTGTGTGTGGTGTCTTCTGAGAGTGTGGGTGTGTGTGTGTGTGTTGTGTGTGTGTGTGTGTGTGTTGTGTGAGAGTGTGTGTGTGTGTGTGAGTGAGTTGAGTGTGAGTGTGTGTGTGTGTGTGTGTGTGTGTGTGTGTGTGGTGGTGTGAGTGTGTGTGAGAGAGTGTGAGTGTGTGTGAGAGAGTGTGTGTGTGTGAGTGAGTGAGTGAGTGTGTATGTGTGTGTGTGTATGTGTGTGTGTGAGTGTGTGTGTGTGTGTGTGTCTGTGTGTGTCTGTGTGTGAGAGTGTGAGTGTGTGTGTGAGAGTGTGTGTGAGTGTGAGTGTGAGTGTGAGTGCGTGCGTGCGTGATTTTTGAGCATGTTGACAGTTTTGAACTCAGATTACGCAACCAAATCAGATGCAACCCAGAGGAATCATCAAAAGAAAGTTCAATGAATTACTCGGAGCATTTGGCAGCAGTGCGTTTTAGCAGCAGTGCAGATAATAATCCAAACATGCGCATGCACAAACACGCATACGCTCACCTCTACACACAGCTTCACCTGCGCACGCTTTCATGTGTTCGTCATTGCATAAGTGCGTCACCTCACACGCATGCCAAGCGCATTACTTCCGCCGTTACGTACACGTATGCGCACACATGTTCCCTTCACTCAGTCAGAGGTAAACCCAATTAAGTCTTTACAAAAATAATATTGTTGGCCGGAGCCGAGAGGAGTTGAGTTTTATTAGCACTGGGGAGAATAATGTGCAGTGAGACAGAGACTAAGAGAGAGAGACTGAGAGAGAGAGAGAGAGAGAGAGAGAGAGAGAGAGAGAGAGAGAGAGAGAGAGAGAGAGAGAGTGAGAGAGAGAGAGAGAGAGAGAGAGAGAGAGGAGAGAGAGAGAGAGAGAGAGAGAGCGAGAGAGAGAGAGAGAGAGAGAGAGAGAGAGAGAGAGAGGAAGAGTGCGTGTGAGAGTGTGTGAGAGAGAGAGAGAGAGAGAGAGAGAGAGAGAGAGAGAGAGAGAGAGAGAGAGAGAGAGAGAGAGAGAGAGAGAGAGAGAGAGAGAGAGAGAGAGAGAGAGAGAGAGAGAGAGAGAGAGAGAGAGTGAGAGAGAGAGAGAGAGAGAGAGAGAGAGAGAGAGAGAGAGAGAGAGAGAGAGAGAGAGAGAGAGAGAGAGAGAGAGAGAGAGAGAGAGAGAGAGAGAGAGAGAGAGAGAGAGAGAGAGAGAGAGAGAGAGAGAGAGAGAGAGAGAGAGAGAGAGAGAGAGAGAGAGAGAGAGAGAGAGAGAGAGAGAGAGAGAGAGAGAGAGAGAGAGAGAGAGAGAGAGAGAGAGAGAGAGAGAGAGAGAGAGAGAGAGAGAGAGAGAGAGAGAGAGAGAGAGAGAGAGAGAGAGAGAGAGAGAGAGTGAGAGAGAGAGAGAGAGAGAGACGAGAGAGAGAGAGAGAGAGAGAGAGAGAGAGAGAGAGTGAGAGAGAAGAGAGGAGAGAGAGAGAGAGAGAGAGAGAGAGAGAGAGAGAGAGAGAGAGAGAGAGAGAGAGAGAGAGAGAGAGAGAGAGAGCAGAGAGAGAGAGAGAGAGAGAGAGAGAGAGAGAGAGAGAGAGAGAGAGAGAGAGAGAGAGAGAGAGAGACTGAGAGAGAGAGAGGAGAGAGAGAGAGAGAGAGAGAGAGAGAGAGAGAGAGAGAGAGAAGAGAGAGAGAGAAGAGAGAGAGAGAGCTGCAGATAGTTTGAAGCGCGCTGTGAGTCAGACTCAGATTTATGCCCATGGGCTGCTGCGGCTTCTTGGGTGGGCTGCACAGACGCATTCGACCAATCAGAGACGCAGAAACTCAGAGCTGTGTTCCTGCTGCTGCACACTGCTGCCCAGACGCTTTCTCTCTCTCTCTCTCTCTCTCTCTCTCTCTCTCTCTCTCTCTCTCTCTCTCTCATCTCTCTTCTCTCTCTCTCTCTCTCTCTCTTCTCACTCTCTCTCTCTCTCTCTCTCTCAGTCTCTCCCAGGACGCTTTCTCTCTCTCTTATCATGTCTACTGTCTCACTGGTGTGTGTGTTGTTGTCACTGATGCACGAGATTGTGTGGTGTCCAGTGTTGTGTGGTTCATTTTGTGTGCCTGAGAGTGTGTGTGTGTGTGAGTGTGTGTGTGTGTGTGGTGTGTTTGTGTGTGGATTATTAGTGAGTGCTATTCAGTGTGTGTGTGCGTGCGTGCGCGTTGCTGTGTGTGTTGTGTGTGAGTGTGTGAGAGTGAGTGAGTGAGTGTGTGAGTGAGTATATGTGTGTGTCTGTGTGCGTGTGTATATACGCGGTGGTGTGCATGTGCGTTGTGCGTTTGCGCGTGCTGCATGTGCATGGTGTGTATGTAGTGAGTTGTTATGCACGTTGCTGCTCTTGTCTGTGAGCAGCGCAAAAGGTTGTGCCAGTGCTACGTGGTACTGGATGAGGTTGCATAAATGGGATAATAACATGCTGCTCGGGGTACTGTTGGAATGCAATATTCCACATAAAACTTTTTTCAACAGCATTTTTCTAATTCTTTGCAATTATTTAACATGCATTTTTATGAGCTCGTATTAACTGAGAGAATGCATGGAATATTTGTACTTTTAAAATTAATTTCTCACACCACAGGACCATTTAAAATGAACTAATGTATTACATGCATATACATATTAACCTTGTTGTTAATTAGTGCTGTTCAAATGATTAATCACTATATGTATTATGTATATATAAATACGCACACATGCATGTGTATATATATATTATATATATGCATGTATAAGTATATATTATATAATATAAATATATATTTAAGAAAAATATTGAATATATTTACATATAATATAAATGATGTAAATATTTTGAAACTATATGCAATATATGTGTGTATTTATATATAAATAATAAATCTACACAGTACACACACACAATATTATGTAAACAAAAGCGTTTATTTTGGATGTGATTAATCGAACTATTGTTAATAAAATAAAATAAAGTTATGTATAATGCTTGTCAACAACCCCGAACAGCTGTCAGAGCTCTGTATTAACTCCGTGTAGATGTATAGATGTGTGTTTTATCTCAGACATCGGTTCGTATCGATCTTTGGGGATAAGCCGGGCGTCAGAGGGACGTCTCGAGACGTTTAGCGCGCCGGCGAAAGCTGCGTTCTGCTTGTTCTCAGCTCGAGTGCTGATCTGATAAGAGTTGCTCCGCTCAGAATGTTGTTTTCGTGCCAGTGTGCTCTGTTTGTTTTACGAGTGGAAGGAAAGTCCGTCGCATATCTCTGTTTGTTTTATAAAACATATCCCGCATATCCTCCGTGATTCCAGCAGGATTGAGACGAGACTGTTCTTCTGGTGTTCCTTCAGCTCCAGGTGCACTAAACCTACTCGCATTTACTATTGATTTAATAATAAGACATATTACAGTTTTTCTCAGTCGCTTTGGTGCATTTCTCACATCACTTTAACAACAACATTTAGTTCAACCTCCACAACAATTATATTCATTGTAGCAGCAGTTTCTTGGTTTTGTTTACATGCATTTTTTCATGCCACAACTCTGCTGTTTTAATTATATTTTAATTAAATTCACACTAAACTTGTGAATAAATGTTTATTAAATTATAATTAAT
Source organism: Schizopygopsis malacanthus (assembly GCA_027474115.1). Taxonomy (NCBI): domain Eukaryota; kingdom Metazoa; phylum Chordata; class Actinopteri; order Cypriniformes; family Cyprinidae; genus Schizopygopsis; species Schizopygopsis malacanthus. The sequence goes on from CM049877.1 coordinate 905,613, forward strand.
TAATATTTGAATATCTGTCAAGCTTTTAAAAATTTATGATTCAATTAAATAAAGAGCATATTTAAAATGTAATAGTTTCAGTATTTCACTATCAGTTTTGTAAATTTTTCAAGGGTGTATCTATTTTGCATTAAGTGTCAAAATAGAATTTTTTGTTGTATTTGCCTTGTTTGATACCTCACTAAATACAGTAATGTCTCTTTTTCACTGTAGTTTTCAAATGGCTGTGTTTTGAAAAATGTTTTTTATTAACTATTTAGTTTATTCATAATAAAACATGACAAAGCCATTTGACATTAACTGTTAAATGTAATATTTAATAGCAAGTGACACGCTAGGTAGTCAACTCATTTACTAATTGTTTTGAAAAAAACTATGTCATAGTGTTGTGAGAAATGCATAGTAACTTATGTATTTTTAAACAATATCAATTATATAAAAAATAATGTTAGCTACATTTTATATGATATTTTAATTATAATTAATTTATATTAGTTTTTAATATTTATATTTTATATGATTAATAGATAAATGATATAATTAAATGTAATAGTTTCAAATGTTTAATAGTTTCATATTATACTATTTTTTATTAATTTCCTTTTATTAAAGAAATCATAGTGTTGTTGTATTTTTTTTTGAGTAATTTTTTTAAATTGTGTTTGGTGGTGTAATGAGTGAGTTATTATCTGTGTCTGTGTCTGAGTGTGTGTGTGTGTGTGTGTGAGTGTGTGTTGTGTGTGTGTGTGTGTGCATACGTGTGTGTGTGTATAACTGTGTGTGTGTCTGTGTCTATGTGTGTGTGTGTGAGAGAAGCGTGTGTGTGCGGAGTGAGTGAGTGAGTGAGTGTGTGTGGGTTGTGTGTGTGTGTGTGTGTGTGTGTGTGTGTGTGTGTGTGTGTGTGTGTGTGTGTGTGTGTGTGTGTGTGTGTGTGTGTGTGTGTGTGTGTGTGTGTGTGTGTGTGTGTGTGTGTGTGTGTGTGAGAGAGTGTGTGTGTGAGTGAGTGTGTGTGTGTGTGTGTGTGCGTGGGCGTGTGGTGTCGAGTGTGTGTGTGTCTGTCTGTCTGGTGAGTGGTGGTGGTCGTGTGTGTGTGTGTGGTGTGTGTGTGTGTGTGTGAACGACTGATCTTTCCCCCGTGTGCTGCATCTGTTTCTCATTGAGACACACTGTTCCTCCTCAGAGTTATAATAATTGCACTCATTAATTACACACACACTGAGTTTCAGGACGTGGGCTCGCCGGAGCTCGTATGCTTACAGACACAGATTTGCTGAATAACGTTTAATAAAGTGTTATCCAGGCTCGACCTCTCGTATTGAGTTCCTCAGGACTGTCCCAGGTTCTGCCGAGCGAGTGTTGAACAGAACAGATGATGTTTAGTCAGGACTCATACAAAAATTAATAATTGTAAAAACATAAAACAATAAGGCAACTTGATGCAGTAACACTTTTGAGCTCTCTGAACAATATTTGTTTAGTTCTTCTCAGTAACGATACTTTGTGTAGCCAACGTAAATGAGTTTGTTCATGTAATGCTGATTGTCTTATTTTACTAATAGAACAATTCTTGTCACAGCTTTAACGAAGCAATTAATGTCGTTGAGGTCATTCATTTGTTCTGTTTTCTGGATGAAAAAAATAAATGTGTGTAAAGTCACCACATTATCAATTTTATGTTTATTGAAATGACAAACAGTGAATTGTTAAAGAAGCTTAGTCTAATATGTAGACAACATTGTCTTTGTCTGAAGATATCCAGGACATGGATTTAACGAGTCAAACATAATCTAGTCCTCAAAACAATCCTCAAAGATGAGCTCTTTACATCAAAGTACAACACATAACTTACAAGAGTGACAAAACAAGTTTAAATGAAGTCAAACAGCAAAACAATAATCCTATAACAGTAACTGCATGATCATCTGTGTTTGACTAGCTGGGAGAACATTCGGGGTAATTTTGTTGATCTGACGAGGGTTTTTATGTAGTTTCAAGAAAATAGCATGTTTTAGTATTTGAGACTCAAAGGTTTGTAATCTGGAGAATGTGCCGCTGTATTGTTTACAGTGTCTGGCGGTCCGGTTGAGTCGATGCCATAGAAGAACCGTTCTTTAAAGAACCTTTCTTTCGCCACAAAGAAGCTTTTGAGAAGCAGAAAGGTTCTTCAGATGTTAAAGGTTCTTCTGGCATCGTGAAGCAGCTTTATTTTTAAGAGTGTAAAGCGTCGTAGCTGCAGCAGCTGTTGTTGTTTCAGCTACTGATTGATGTTTTCTCACTGCCATATAAACACACACACACACACACACACACACATATACGCACACACATACACACACACACACACTCACATACGCACACACACACACACACACACACACACAGACACACACACACTCACGCACACACACACACACACGCTCGCACGCACACACACACACACACACATACATGCGCACACATACGCACACACACACACACACACACACACACACTCACACGCACGCACACACACACACACACTATCCAGCAGTGTTTGACGTGAACTATCCACCTGTAGGTTGTTAAACAGTCACAACGAGAACTTTCCCAGATGATGATGATGATGATGATGCCTTTCCCTGCCTCAACCATTGTTCATTTCGCAGATAAGCAGGTGTGTGTGTGTGTGTGTGTGTGTGTGTGCGTGCGTGCGTGCGTGCGTGCGCGTGCGTGTCTGTGTGTGCGTGTGTGTGCATGCGAGCGTGAGCGTGTGTGAGAGTGTGTGTGATTGTGTGTGTGTGTCTGTGTGTGTGTATGAGTGTGTGCATGTGCGTGCGAGCGTGAGTGGTGCGTGTGTGAGTGAGTGTGTGTATGTGCGTGCGTGCATTGTGTGGTGTGTGTGTATGTGTGTGTGTGTGTATGTGAGTGTGTGTGCGTGTCATGTGTGTCTGTGTGTGTGTGAGGTGGCGTGTGTGTTGTGTGTGTGTGTGTGTGTGAGTGAGTGTGTGTGTGTGTGCGTGTGTGTGTGTGTGTGTGCGTGAGAGAGTGTGTGTGTGTGTGTGTGTGTGTGGCGTGCGTGCGTGTGTGTGTGTGTGAGAGAGTGTGTGTGCGCGTGTGCGTGCCGTGTGTGCGTGCGTGCAGTGCGTGCGTGCGTGCATGTGTGTGCGTGCGTGCGTGCGTGTGTGTGGCGTGCAGTGTGTGTGTGTGTGCGTGTGTGTGTGTGCGTGTGTGTGAGAGAGGCGTGTGTGCGTGCGTGCGTGCGTGCGTGTGTGAGAGTGGCTCCCTGTGGAGACACCTGGAGTCCTGGCCTGTCAGCTGGAGGACTCTTGTGAGAAAGTGTTTGTGTGAAAGAGGAAAGGTCCTCAGGTGTCTCATTGCTTTACTGTGGCTGCGAGGTCAAATGCTGAGAATGACACGGATCGTTCTGTAGTTTAATGTGGTGAAGGCTCGTCTGAATCAGAGAACGAGGTAATTGGAGACTCGTATACTCAAGCGTTTCGGGATGTGTTGATGCTTTATCAACAGCTAAATCATTTCATTGGCAGAGTTGCATGATTTTCACAAACAAACAAGTTGTTAACAAGTCAAGCAGTAATAAAGCCAGCAGTAAAACACTTATTAACACATCTATAAAATGTAATTAGACTGACTGATCTTAGATTCCTGTTACTATTAGATATTCTGCTTTATGAAGTACAAGCGCTATATTTACTGTCTGTGTTCTTTAACAAGGTCATATTGAATTTCTCAGAGACACTCTTTTATGGCTTAATTGAGTTCTCAGTTATATTTCATTTAAGTATCAGCTTTGTCTCCTAATAAATGACACTAGTCATCATCCAGTAAGACTATAGCGCTATGAAAGGACTGAAGCAGCTCTAATCGCTTGAAGACTTTTGATTGCTGACGTCTCGGTCGATCTGAGCTCAGTTTGAGACAGTATTGAGATCACTTCTGAAGATCCAGAAGAGACGCGCGTGAGATGACTGGGATGTGTTCTTCGGGAGAATCACGAGATTTCAGGGAAAGTCTCATCGATCGTTGTCTTGAAGAAATGCTGGATGTTCATCTGAGATGTCAAATCTGTGCAATGTCGTACTCTTGAGTGCCTTGGTGTTGAGCATTTTTATTGAACAATGTTTGCACGATTTGGAGGAAAAGACTAATTGCTTTTTTGGGGGATTTACAATTTAAAATGTGCTTTAAAAAATGCAATGTTTTATTTTGCTTGTTGGCTGCATAATTTAGGCAAAACTTTGTGATTTATATATATATATATATATAAAATCAATGTATATAAATGAATACAGCTTAAATAGTATTAATAATAATAAATATATATTATTATAAGTATATAGTTATTATTATTGTTGATGTTGTTGTTACTCTTATTATTATTATCACTCAGTAAAATCTAAAGATTACTGGAAAAAAAATTCACAGTAAAACAAAAATGTTTTTATATAAAAAAAAATATATATTTTACGTTAAATTGTTGATTCACGATTTGATAATCGCAGTAATGTGATTTCCATGAATCGTGCAGCTCTAATCCTTTGATATATTTCATAAATGTGTGATTGTTGTAACATGAGCATTAATGACTGTATTTGGTTGCTGCGGCTGGATTAGAGTTAGTTACAGTCATTTAGTGTTGTTTGAGCGTCTTCGGCTGGGATTCCTCGTTAGTGAAGTTGTGTTTGTTAAACCTCTGAGGTGTGTGTGGTTTACCTCGCTACACACACACACACACACACACACACACACACACACACATCACACAGACCACACAGACAGAAAAACACACAGAAACCCCACACACAGACACACACACACACAGACACACACACACACACACACACACAGACACACACACACACACACACTCACAGACACACACACACACACACACACACACACACACACACAGACACCACACACACACACACACACACACACACACACACACACACAGACACAGACACACACACACACACAGACACAGACACACACACACACACACACACACACCACACAGAACACAGACACACACACACACACACACACCACAGACACCAGAACACAAACACTCTCTCTCACACACACACACACACCACACACACACAGACAGACACACACACACAACACACACACACTCACTCACACACACACAACACACACACACACACACACACTCACACACACGCACGCTCGCACGCACGCACGCACACACACACACTCCTGGTGTGAGGCAGGAGGAAGCTGTTCCAGCGGTTGTGTTGCGTCTGCTTTGTTGCCCAATACACAAACCTGAGCTGGAGAGAGAGACAGACGTGGGGGGGGGCTGTTCTGTGAAATGGCGTGTGAGGCAGGGACACTGGTATTTAGTGCAGGGCCCCGGTGGGGGGTCTATTGTTGGTGCTCGAGGGTCCCGGTGAGGCTCATGATCTGCTGCATTCATGTGAATGTGTTCAGGCTCAGGCCTGCAGTCCAGGTCAAAGAGCTACTAATGAGCCGCCGATCCGAACCGCCCACCGCCACACGCGCCCATTACCCAGCATGCACCTGAACACTGAAATAAATTACTAGTAGAATTTACTTAAAAAAAATTAGCACTAACACACTTTAAGTACATTTTACTGCTGCTGCTCTGTGCAATCTACTTACTGAACTTCACCTTCAGTATGGCTCCTAATTAAACCACTCTTTTAAAGTGTGTATTACTCAGAAACATGTCAGTAAATCATGTAGATATCTACGTCACTCATCTGAACACAGAGACCTCAATACTTGGTTCACAACACTCATTCTGTGGTTCAGTTTTGAGTAGAACATGAACTCCAGATGTCACAACAATCACAAGCTACTAAAGCAATGATAAAACAGAGTAAACACAGCTGGAAAACTGGAAAAATCAACATTATGAATTATTCATGTACACCAGTATCAGGAAAGTTGAGTAGGTTTTACTTAATTGTCTCATGTTTGTATTTACGCTTTAACTTCTACAAGCTTAAATTGAGTACCAATATAGAATTTACTTGCCTGAACTACCTTTTTCACGTAGAAATGACTTTAGTTTTAGTTTAGGTGTTTATGTACACCTGTACACCTGCATTAAAATAGAGATTTCCACACGTGTGTGATGCACTTATATAATGATCTCCTTCTGAAATATAAAAGTGTGAGAAAAACATTAAGTGCAATATTATATACAGCTGTGGAAAAAAACATCAGTTTCTCTGGATTTACTAGGTATGGGTTTGAGTAAAATATTCATATTTGTGTTATTCAATAAAGGTCTGATAACAATTATTTTAGATTTGAAATAAAATAATAATTTCAAGCATTTTTTCCCCAGAAAATGACAATTGGTCAAAATAATTGCTAATTGAAAATCAGGCTTAAAAGTGAATATAAACATGCTGAAAATATGGCATCTTTTTGATATTTTGACCAATTGTTATTTTATGCAAAAGATGTTTTGAACGTCAAGGACATTTTTTATGTAACATTTGGAAGAAATATTATCGGTGGTTTATAGAAAAAACTAAAATGACATTTTACTCAAACATAACTATAAATCATAAATCCAGAAAAACTGAGAATTGTCAAATGGTCTCTTCATTTTTTCATATATAACATAATGTTTCTATTTTTTTATTATATAAGACAGCAATTATTCACCATTTTTTTTTTTATAATTAATTAAATTATATAATGAATTAATTTGTTGTCATTGTACAGTACCACAGCTAAAATAAATAAATAATAAGTAAAATAATATCTGAAAAAAAATATTCAAAAGTTATTAATGATGTTCAGTTTGTCAATTTGCCCTTTTCAAAATAAATTCTGGTCCAAAATATATAGATTTTTTTTTTTTTTTTCCTCTGCAGATTTAAAAACACACAAAAAACCTGCTTTTGAACTTCTTTCTGAATGGACTCGTGGTTTTATGGTTTTATGGTTATAGGCATGGCTGGCCCTTCTAGATGTGTTTTTCACTGGCTAATGGATGATATATTGGAAATATATATTATATAATAACATTCCATATGATCTGCAAAAAGAGGCATACGCAGAATTACTGAAAATAAAGTAACACTGTTTTTGCATTATTCACTAGAAAACAACCACTGGCTCAAACTGTTAATCCCAAATTAATTTATGATCTACATAAAATCATTGAAACTATATTTAGTTGAAATAATATTTGCACACAATCCATCCCAAAAACACAGAAAATAAATATGCATGGTTCTGATCTGTTGCAAGCAGGTGTGTTATGTGTCTAAGCCAGTTTGGGTATAAAACCAGTTTAAATGTAATGCAATAATCTGAATATGACATATTATTGTCCAGTTAGTTCATCTGTAGTGTTTCAGTTGTTGATGCTATTTAAGCAGCACGGCTTGATGATGATTTGCAGGTAAATGCACTGAACACAGATGTGAGCGGATCAATCGGACTCGTCTCGTCATTAGTGATAAGACTCCGGTCGGTGGTGATGATGTGAGCTGTGCGGCGTCTGATATCAGGACATTGGCACTGGAGCGTGTGTGTGTGTGTGTGTGTGTGTGTGTGTGAGAGTGTGTGTGTGTGTGAGTGTCTGTGTGTGTGTGCGTGTGTGTGTGTGTGTGTGTCTGTGTCTGGGTGTGTGTGTGTGTGTATGTGTGTGAGTGTCTGTGTGTGTGTGTGTGTGTGTGTGTGTGTGTCTGTGTTAGTGTGTGTGTGTGTGTGTGTGTCTGTGTGCGTGTCTGTGTCTGTGTGTGTCGTGTGTGAGTGTGTGTGTGTGTGTGTGTGTGTGTGTGTGTGTTGTGTGTGTGTGTGTGTGTGAGTGTGTGTGTGTGTCTGTGTGTGTCTGTGTTAGTGTGTGTGTGTGTGTCTGTGTGCGGTCTGTCTGTGTGTGTCTGTGTGTGAGTGTGTGTGTGTGTGTGTGTGTGTGTGTGTGTGAGTGTGTGTGTGTGTGTGTGTGTGTGTGTCTGTGTCTGTGTGTCTGTGTGTGTGTGTGTGTGTGTGTGTGTGTGTGTGTGTGTGTGTGTGTCTGTGTCTGGGTGTGTGTGTGTCTGTGTGTGTCTGTGTCTGTGTGTGTCTGTGTTGTGTGCGTGTGTGTGTGTCTGGGTGTGTGTGTGTCTGTGTGTGTCTGTGTCTGTGTGTTCTGTGTGTGTGTGTGTGTGTGTGTGTGTGTGTGTCTGTGTGTGTGTGTGTGGTGTGTGTCTGCGTCTGTGTGTCTGTGTGTGTGTGTGTGTGTGTGTGTGTCTGTGTTAGTGTGTGTGTGTACATGAGTATATTTGCACAGTGTTATCCGGCTTGTGCGAGGCCAACAGAAGTGAGGCGATTGTCAACAGTGGAAGTCCATAAAAACGTGCCGCTGACAAAGCGTGAGCACACACTGTGATTTACTCAGGATTTCCCCACAAACACTTCAGGAGAGGATCCAGAGTCAATGAGAGGGCCTGAAGAACCCTCGGCGCTGACCCCGGGTCAGTCTGAGTCTGTTGTGACCGAATCAGAACAGTTTTGTCATGGATCACAAAACAAAACTGAGTTAAAAGTTATTCATCATGTATGATGTAATAATATAATTGTTCTTTTTTCATATTTTTGTGTGACAGACTGAAATATAATATCATGTAATATAATGGCTTAGGATGATATTCAGCACTCTACTTTTTTTCTTTTTTTGAGTAAATATTGAGTAAAATTAATGTCCCAAATATGTTCACAACTCATTTGCAAAAAGCAATTATATATGCATGAACTGAAAAAAAATATCACTCGAATGCAATATTGCTTTGGATATTGAATTGTATATTTCATATAAAACAATAATGTTTAAACCTTCTTTACAAATTAATTTGTTTCATTAATTAAATAATTAAATGTAAACAATCTGTTGTCATTGTACAGTATGAAAGCCAAATTGAATGATTAAAATATGATCTGAAAAATATGATTAATAATTAATTTCTTCAGTGCGGTTCGTTTGTATAGAAATAAATTCTGGTCTAAAGCAACCTATTATTTCTCTCTGAAAGTTTCTGTGGAATTTTATATAAAATGACTGACCGTAAATATGTGCACTGCTCATTTGCATAGAGCGTCATCTATTCATAAACATAATAACTGCAGCACTTGAATCCAATATCGCTTTGGATAAAAGCATCTGCCAAATGCATAAATATAGAAGTAAATTATAGCATGTATTATGAAGCATGCTACTTGATTATAGATCGCTGAGGCAATGCAAAGAATGCATCAAACATCTTCAGTGTTGTGCATCATAATAATAAGTGACTGATAAAGAGAGAAAGTTCGTTATCTGCTGGATATCTGCACTGATTAGGACTGTATGGAGATGATCATATCTTATCTTTTAATGCACATTCAGTTTGAATTAGGGCTGAGAGATATGGCCCCAAAAAATAATCACGATAATTTTTTTAATATCAGTCAATACCGATAATTATCACGATAAATGCCAAATCTTTATTTCTTTCAAGTTTAAAGCCAGATTTTTGCTCCGAAGTGAAAGTTGTAGAAATTGATTTTCCTTCACAAAATAACTATCTAAATAGAAAAATGTATTTCTTAGTTTCTGCATGCTCTAATTAGTGATATTATCAAATCAAGAAACCGGTTTGGGTTGCCTGATATTATTAATAATAATAGCACTTTTTTTGTCTCTTAGAAATGCACGTTTTATCGTAGCTTGAGGTACATTTTTGTTCATTATCAAAATCAGTAACATCTGGAAAAATATATATATATATTTTTTATTTGTTTATTTTTTTTTTAGCATTGGTCTCCCATAGAAGCATACATTTAAATAATGATACACAGTTAAATCCACACATATAGCACCTCAATAACATGGTAAAAATATAACTATATGGTTTTTAGGAAGCCTATTTGTATGAAAAACAGTCTAAAAACATGCAGTATAAATGCACATGTTATAGCTTAACCACACATACGTACTATAATTATATACATTACTCCTGTAATATATCCCACATTTCTGGCACAATATCACGGTACAGTGAGTGTTACTACAGTAAATGCACGGTAAACGATGGCGATTGAAAACCCTTCTGACAGTGTTTCTCCAGTTCGGCTTGTGTTCACACTGACTGGACCATTATATCAAACATTTACCGAACTCTTCATATCGTTTTATCGAAGAAAATTATATCACGATATTTATCGTTATCGAATTATCGCCCAGCTCTAGTTTGAATCAAATTCAGCTTGATTGATTCAGCTGATGTGACCAAATCAGTTCTAATGGAGTGTAATCAGTTTAATCTGAATTCATTTGAATTAAATCAATTTAATTGAATCAAAATACATTTGTTATGACTGAATCTGCATCAAAATAAAATCTGAATCAATTTGAATAAAGTTTAGTTGGATTGATTCAGCCGGAATCAAACTGACACGACTGAATCTAATCTAATATAATCGAGTCAATCTGAATCAAGTCGACTGACCGAATCAAATTCAGTATGATCAATTGAATCTGAATCAAATTGATATGACTGAACTGACTTCAGTTTAATTTAATAGAATCTATTCAAGCAGAATCAACATGAAACGACTGAATCAATTCAAATCACATTTAGTATAATCAGTTCAAACTGAATCAAATTAACTTGACTGAATCAACTTAAATCAAATTTAATATGATCAGTTCCTCCGGAATCAAATTTATATGACTGAATCAGTTTGAATCAAATTTATATGACTGAATCAGTTTGAATCAAATTTATATGACTGAATCAGTTTGAATCAAAGTTAATATTAATTAAACCTGAATCAGTTTGAATCAAATTTACTATAATCGATATAACTGGATGCAAATGTATTTGACTGAATCATTTTGAATCAAATTTAGGATGATTCATACAATGTGAAGCAAATGTATTTGACTGAATCATTTTGAATCAAATTTAGGATGATTCATACAATGTGAAGCAAATGTATTTGACTGAATCATTTTGAATCAAATGTGGTATTTTTTGTGAGCACACTGGTCGAGCAGACTCGTCTGCTGGATGTTGATGGGTGTTTGTGACGAGTAAAGCAGACAGACGTACAGTGTGAAGGTGAAGCGGATGATTAGAATTCATCCCACGCTGCAACAAAAGGAGGAATGAAAGAGAAGGGATTGAACGGCTCCCCCTAAATCACGGCCTTTGACAATCACAGGAGAGAGGAGGGGCGAGCGCAACCCACAACACACACAGAGAGAGAGAGAGAGAAGAGAGAGAGAGAGAGAGACACAGGGAGAGAGTGAGAGAGAGAGAGAGAGAGAGAGAGAGAGAGAGAGAGAGAGAGAGAGAGAGAGAGTGAGAGAGAGCGAGTGAGAGAGAGAGAGAGAGAGGGAGACATTTACAGAGAGAGAGAGAGACAGAGAGAGAGAGAGAGAGAGAGAGCTCATTTACAGAGCTCAGTGATTCTAAGATAATGCCCTTCTTACTCGGAGAAGATGATAAAACAGCTGCACTCGCTGCTAAATATGTGTTAACCATTCATAATGTTAGATGTTCAACATGAGTCACTTGATACTGACCAACTTGATCTTTTCATGTATTTAGAATGATTTTTATTTTATTTATTATTTATGTTGTTATTTATTTACCTATGTTGTTGTTGTATATACTGTATATATATTGATGCTTTGGCAACATTGTGCTACGCAGTCATGCTAATAAAGCTCATTTGAATTGAAATTGAATTGAATTGAGAGGGAGTGAGAGACAGAGAGAGAGCGAGAGAGAGAGAGACAGATAGAGAGAGACAGAGAGAGAGAGGTAGTGAGAGTGAGAGAGACAGAGAGAGAGAGAGGAGTAGAGAGAGAGAGAGAGAGAGACAGATAGAGAGAGACAGAGAGAGAGAGGTAGTGAGAGTGAGAGAGACAGAGAGAGAGAGGGAGGAGAGAGAAGAGAAGAGAGAGAGAGAGAGAGAGAGAGAGGAGAGAGAGAGAGAGAGAGAAGTGAGAGCGAGAGAGAGAGAGAGAGAGAAGAGAGCAGAGAGAGACAGAGAGAGAGAGAGAGGAGAAGAGAGAGAGGAGGAAGAGAGAGAGACAGAGAGAGGAGAGAGAGAGAGAGAGAGAGAGAGAGAGAGAGCGAGAGAGACAGAGAGAAGGAGAGGAGAGAGAGAGAGAGAGGAGGAGAGAGAGAGGAGGAGAGAGAGAGAGAGGAAGAGAGAAGAGAGAGAGAGAGAGACAGAGGAGAGAGAGAGGAGAGAGAGAGAGAGAGAGAGAGAGAGAGAGAGAGAGAGAGAGAGAGAGGAGAGAGAGACAGAGAGAGAGAGAGAGAGGAGAGAGAGAGAGAGAGAAGGAGAGAGAGAGAGGAGAGAGAGAGAGAGAGGAGAGAGTGAGGCAGAGAGAGACAGAGAGAGAGAGGTAGTGAGAGTGAGTGAGAGAGACAGAGAGAGAGAGGGAGAGAGAGAGAGAGAGAGAGAGAGAGATGAGAGGAGAAGAGAGATGAGAGAGAGAGAGAAGAGCTGGAGGAGAGAGAGAGAGAGAGAGAGAGCGTCCCAGCGGAGACCAAGCTACGCCCAGGTACTATCACAGCAGACACCCTCAGCTGCAGCGGCTCAGGAACTGTCCATTAGTGATGTGGGAGAAATCAGGCGACTGCTGAGCCTTCTCTGCAACAAAATGCTCAACTGAAATCTACAATGATTAATCATTGTGATTATTTTTATTATCCATTGTTCTTATTGTTACTATATTATTATTATTATTATTATCTTTAGTCACTGTTCACAATTAACTATTTTAATCAGTTTGATTACCTTTTTACTTGCTCTATTATTACTATTACCTAGTTATTTTTTTTATTTTTTTAATATTTATTTTATTCATACGTTGTTGTTGTTTTTTTTTTGTTTTTTTTTTGGGCTTTGCCTCCAGATAAACAGCAGTATTACTTAATCGCAGATCATATAACAATGTTAAATATTGGTTTTTGGAATATTCAGGGTTTGTGCTCTAAAACGTTTGGATTAAAAAGCACAAACACTGATTTTTTAAATAGCATCACAAATGTTGACATCCTAATTCTAACAGAAACATGGTGTAGATCAGATGTGTCCACTCAGTGTCCTGCAAGTTACTCTGAAATCATAGTGCCCTCCTGGAAACTCAATCAATACATCGCGGTAGAGATTCTGGAGTTTAGTCGTATGGATAAAAAAATGACCTTGCCCTTATACATCACCAGTACAGCAAGGCAAAAACCACATTTGGTTCAAATTGGATAAAAGTTTTGGAATTCTAGATAAAGACCTTTTTATCTGTGGACTTTATATTCCTCCATCAGATTCCCATACTACGATGACAAAGTATTTGACACTTTACAGGAGGAAATAAATCGATATCAAACTCTGGGGAAAATTCTACTATGTGGAGATCTAAATGCTCGAACTGGTTTCAGAATTAGACTATATTGATAACTCGGGAATAAACATCTGTTCACACATTTACCCAAGATCTCTTCCGTACTCTACTAGAAGAAATAACCAGGATACTGGAGTCAATAGGCATGGGAAAGAGGTAGCCCACCTTTGTCAAACCCTTAGGTCTTTATATCCTCAATGGTAGAATTAAAGGAGATTCCTGTGGACAGTTTACCTATAGCTCAAACCTCGGCAACAGTGTTATAGATTATGCCATATCAAATATAAGCCCCTCCCATTTCAGTGCACTTACCGTCCAAGCCCAGTCACCCTGTCTGATCACAGCCAGATCAATCTATTCATTAAAGGAGAAAACATCAAACCAAGAGCAATTCAAAAAAGCCAATTTCTTACATAAGCTCAAAACACCATATAGATGGACTCATAATGCTGCTGAAACATATATTCAAGTATTGAAGTCAAATGAAATAGTCAATTCCATAAAACTGTTTAACAATTCAACATATGATAATAATTGGAAAGGAATAAATTTATCATTAAACATATTTAATGACATTTTTGAAAATATAGCAAAAAAGGCTAATTTAAATAAAACTACCACATATAAACTCAAAAATAGAGCTAAACAAAAACCTTCTGAAAAGTGGTTTGACCATGACTGTAAAAGAATAAGACAAGAACTACGATTACTTTCAAATCAAAAAACACACAAGATTCCAGTCAACTCAGAATTACGCTTAAAGCACTCAGAAACTTCTGAAACAATACAAAAACACCCTGAGACAGAAGAAATTAGATATATAACAACACACTTCAGAAGATGGAAGACACCATTGATCAGGGTCAGTTCTGGAGCACGTGGAACAGTCTAAACAACACAAAGCCACAAGAACTAGCCATACAAGATGGTCAGATTTGGAAAGATCATTTTGAGAAGCTCTATACACATCAAACTGACCCTCTGAATAATCCCAACCAGTTTAAAATCATTGAAAAATTGAATGCTCTTGAATCCTGTATCAAAAACAACCAAAATCCCCTAGATTATCCAATAACCTAGAAGAACTTAATGGAAAACTGAAATCCCTCAAATGTAATAAATCCTGTGGCCTGACAACATAAAAAACGAGATGCTTAAAATCAGCTCTCCTGAACTTCAGATGGCTTTACTCAAACTTTTCAATCTGACTTTGAGTTCAGGTGTTTTTTCCTGAGGTCTGGAACACAGGACTCATCTCTCCTATCTTTAAAAGTGGAGACAAAACAGATCCTAATAACTACAGAGGGATATGTGTAACCAGTAATTTGGCACAAAAGTATTTTGTCAATAATAAATTCTCGGATTTTCATCTTTCTTAGTGCAGCACAATGTCATCAGCAAAAATCTCAAATTGGCTTCCTACCTAAACATCGAACCACTGACCATATTCACACACTACACACATTAATAAAATGAACATGTACACCTAAAGAAAGAGGGAAAATATTTGCATGCTTCATAGATTTCAAGAAGGCTTTTGACTCCATTTGGCATAATGGATTGTTTTATAAAATTCAATCTTTATTTAATCATATTATTTATATGTTAAATAAAGTAGGGCTGAGGCATCAGCCCTGTCTCACAACCTCGCTCTTGAGAAAAAAAGTCTGTCCTTTGCTGTCCAATTTTAATGCTGACATTTATTTAGGTTATACATGTTTTTAATTAAGTCAATATTTACTTAATTAAAAACATGTATAACCTAAATAAATGTGCAGTTAAATTGGACAGCAAAGGACAGACTTTTTTCTCTCAAGAGGAGGTGTGAGACAGGGCTGCTGCCTCAGCCCTACTTTATTTAACATATATATAAATGAATTGGCAGATCTACTGGACCAATCAGACAGTCCAGGACTAGAATTATTACACACGGAAGTCAAATACTTATGTATGCAGACGACTTAATAATTCTATCTAAAACACCAGAAGGTCTCCAGAACAACCTTAACATTTTTAACTAAGTACTGCCACGATTGGAACTTAGAAGTCAACATCCCAAAAACTAAGATTATGATATTTCAGAAAAACCCAGAAATCTAGAACATAAACATTTATTTACTTTAAACAACACCACACTTCAACATGCTTTACAGTATAATTATCTTGGTCTGGTGTTAACTCCCACTGGAAATTTCAATTTGGCAATAAAAGCATTACTTGTAAAAGCCGCAGGCACTGCACGCCATTCGAACTAAATTGTTCAAAATAGACATCCCCATCAGAATCTGGACAAAGATTTTTGATAGTGTCATACTGCCTATTGCCCTGTATGGAAGCGAGATCTGGGGTCCAACGTGTAACTACAGCCATAAAGATTGGCACAAACACCCTTTAGAAGCTCTGCATGTAGAGTTCTGCAGAAGCATCCTTCACGTGCACAGAAACACACCAATAACGCCTGCAGAGCGGAGTTAGGCCGTCTACCCCTAAACCTAGTCATTGAAAAAAGAGTTTTAAAGTTCTGGATCCACTTAAACTCTAGTTCTGAAGATTCTCTTCATTTTAAGGCAGTAAAAAACAATTAATGAGTGCCCAAAAAAGTCATCTTTGTGTAATGGTGTCAGATCTGACTAACAAAGCATTCAATATCACCAACCCTGAAAAACCTGGAAGAATCAAAGAAATTATGAATGAAGAGAAGGAGACATACATACAGCATTGGAAAGAACAAACCAAAGACCAAAGTCTCTCCAATGTTATCTGAAACTCAAACAGAGAGTACAGTCTGGCTGATTATCTGGTCTCAGTCAGGAAATAACTCACAGACATTTACTGACGAAATACAGACTGAGTGACCACCAGCTGGCCATAGAAAGAGAGACGACATAAAAAGACCTGGTTACTAAAGAAGAGCGAATCTGTAACGAATGTAGATCTGGATCAGTTGAGACGGAGGAACACTTCCTCCTCCACTGTGACAAATACACGTCCTTAAGAGACGCACTGTACAGTCAAATACAGCAGATTATTCCTGAGTTCCAGTCACTCCAGGAACATGAGAAATTAAGAATATTACTTGCTGAAGACCGCTCCCTCTTTGTTAGCACTTCATATTTATAAATGCCACAAACTAAGAAGTAAAGAGTGAACACATCTGCATTAGTAGTACCAGTAATGTATATATAAATATATTTATGGATGTATTTTACATGTATTTTGTTTTGTTTTGTTATTTATGGATGTAAATATTTATATATATTTGTTATTTTATTTTGATATGTACAATGCTTTGGCAATATGTACCTATGTACGTCATGCTAATAAAGCAATTTGAATTTGAATTTGAGATGAGAGAGAGACAGAGAGAAAGAGAGAGAGCGAGAGAGAGAGAGACAAGAGACACACAGGGAGAGAGAGAGTGAGAGGCGGAGAGAGAAGATGAGCGATAGGGAGAGGAGAGACAGAGAGACACAGGGAGAGAGTGAGAAGAGAGAGCGACAGAGAGGAGCGAGTGACAGAGGGATGAGAGAGTGAGAGAGAAGAGGAGAGAAAGAAAAGAGACAGAGAGAGAGAGGAGAGAGAGACAGAAGGAGGACAGAGGGAGAGAAGAGGGAGAGAGAGAGAGACAGAGATGAGAGAGAGAGAGAGAGAGGCGAGGCGAGAGAGAGAGACGAGAGAGAAAAAAACAGGGGAGAGGCGAGTGAGGAGAGATGAGGAGAGAACAGAGAGAGAGAGCGAGAGAGAGAAACAAGAGGAGAGAGAGAAAGAGAGCGAGGACAGAGAGAGAGAGAGCCGTTTATATTCGCTGGCTCTCCTCTCCGAGCAGCTCAGCAGTTTGAACAGGAGGTCAACAATTGATTCATTACAAGACAAACTTGCCAAGAGCCCTACAGCCGGCGACTCGAGAGCTCTTTTCTCTCGCGCTCGTATCTGTAAATGCTGGCGCTCCTCAGGTAGGAGAGAGTTTAACTGAAGAGAGAGTCTTTGTGCGCTAATGAATAAGGAAATAGCGCTATGACCCTTTGGGATCGGGTGCAGAGAGCCTGTTTTTGTGGGGTGACCCTCTTTAAATCCTGGTACGGTACCGATGAGATCATCTGACACGTGCAGAAATTTTACAACTGGTTGCTAGGGTCTTCTGAGTGGTTGCTATGAATCGGACAGTACATTTGCATTAAAAGTAATATATTAAAAAACCATGTATGTCATACTAAGTATAGTTCAAATCTATGAACATATTTACTGATATATCTTCGAGACTCACTGATATAACATTTATAATGAAGCTTTATTTGGCACAATGCACATTTATTAATATTAAGTATATGAAATGTGTGTTATATGTCACTTTGTGAAGGATTGTATGATCTTTGAATAATATCTGTCTTTAAATGCAAAATATTTTCAAGTGTATACTTGCAGTAGTCC
>CM049877.1:933430-935930 GCA_027474115.1 Schizopygopsis malacanthus
GACCCCAGAGCTGTATTTATTTGATCAGAAATACAGTAAAAACTGTGAAATATTATTGTAATTTAAAATCGCTGTTTTCTATGTGAATATGTGTTAAACTGTAATGTATTTCTGTGTATTTCCAGCATCATTACTCCAGTCTTCAGTGTCACATGATCTTCAGAAATCATAATAATATGCTGCTCAAGAAACATTTCTGATTATTATCAATGTTGAAAACATCATATTTGTGTGGAAACCGTGATGCATTTTATTTTTCAGGATTCACAGATGAATAGAAAGTTCAAAAGAACAGTATTTATTTGAAACAGAAATAATTTCTAACATTATAAGATGTCTTTACTGACACTTTTGATCAAATGAATGCAGCTTTTATTAATATAAGTATTAGCTTCGATCTGAGTTCTGTCCTAAATAGCAACAAGTGATGAGTGAGTTTTGTCAGTTGTTTGTTTTTTATTTCTGTGTTGTTGTTCTGTGTAGCCCCGCCCCCCGTGAAATCTCATTGGTCTAAAATCCCTCTCCAATCACTAGCTGTCTCCATCCAAAGATTCGAATTAAACTTATGCGCAAAACTGGAATATCGCATAAAACATATGCGAATAAAGCACTGTTTCCATCCAACGAGTCAAAACCGTCACTTCCTGATAAACTGTGGCATATATATCGAAGCCACTGAATATAATACGTTTCATATATGATATAAATGACTTGCACCTCAGAGCGAGCAGACGAGACTCAATAATGCTGCTGTTTGGGAACACGGTCGTGTAAGATGATTACACAGACATACTTTGACGACAGACTTTCCTCAGGCTTTTCAGAACGACCAGAACAACTTATAGATGCTGTGAAGGAGATCGGGCCGCTGGTTACTCAAGTTATCCGTCTCAAAGCGCAGTCACATGACTTTTTTGATGCACATGGAGGGATTTATTTGTTTCCATCGTAGTTTATGCATGTTTAAAAAAAGTTTATCCTACTCAAATGTGCGCATACATTTTTTTATACGCATTTTTTAATTTATGCACATCTTGTCGTTTCCATCCTCTCTCTCTCTCACACACCACACACACACAACACACACACCCTCCCCTCTCTCTCTCACACACACACACACACACACACACACACACACACTTTCACACACACACACACACAACACACACACACACCCACACACACACACTCTCTCACACACACACACACACACACACACACTCTCTCTCTCTCTCTCTCTCTTTCACACACGAGCGTTCAGAGGAATCACAGAGACCACGTCACGTTTTTTTATGCGATATTCTAAAAGATGCATTAATATCGGTGGATGAAACGCAGCTACTGTGTCACTGACATGAAGCATGCTTGTTGCTGGAAACATGCAGCATCGTGTTTGGTTGGGACAGCTTGTTGGACATGGTTTCTCGACCAGTTATTTTTAAATATAAGTACAAAATAATCGTCCTGTAGCTCAAAAAGTAAACACCAAGCAACACCAAGAACACGGGTTCAATTCCTAGAGAATGCATGACACATATCTCTCTGGATAAATGCATCTGCCAAATGTGACATTTAAAATGTAAATGCATTTAAAATCATAGAATTAAAAAAATATTAAAACACACATACGCAAATAAATAATTCAATATAATAATTTTATTATATATATATATATATATATATATATATATGAAATAAAAAATGATATATATTTGACCTGTCTTGACAGGTTGTTTTTTAGCTGACTGATGGTCACACAGTGACATGTTTGTCCTCGTCATGATTCCCCTGTGAGTTCTGACAGGTGTGTGTCCATATGTGCTGTGTGTGTGTGTGTGTGTGTGTAGACCTCCCTCATGGTATTTATTGGGTTGGGCAGCTGTGGCTTCATACGAGATCTCTATTTAGCGCCTGAAACTCATTAGCACACGTTACCAGATATTCACCTACACACACACACACACACACACACACACACACACACACACACACTCACACACACCGACAACAAACACACACACACACACACACTCTCTCTCTCTCTCTCTCTCTCTCACACACACACTCACACACACCGACAACAAACACACACACACACACACACACACACACACTCTCTCACACACACACACACACACACACACACACACACACACACGTTTGCATGACAGTATGTGTATTGCATATCCATGGAATGTAGGTGTCTAGTAAATGTGCTTTACTTAAAGCGCTATGTTGATCCTCAAGCCGTGTTGTTTTAAAATGCTCCTACTGACTTTAAAGAAAGGTGCGTGAGGAAAACACACAGTATTATGAAGCTCAGTGTGCAGGAGCTGAGCTGTGTGTGTTTTATCATCTCTAACGCTGTTGTGTGTGTGTGTGTGTGTGTCTGTGTGTGTCTGTGTCTGTGTGTGTGTGTCTGTGTCTGTGTCTGTGTGTGTGTGTGTGTGTGTGTGTGTGTTCCTCCAGAGGTCTGTGGCTGTAGCGGGTGTGTTCGTCT
>CM049877.1:940930-975930 GCA_027474115.1 Schizopygopsis malacanthus
GCTCTAGCAGTGACGTCATTACGAGCGGAGGCAGAAAATCCCAAACAACAATGGAGGACAAAGTAATCGTGGTTGTATGTGGGTACCCGGAGCTGTATATACATCTTCATACTTTTACAAAAACAGGAATACATTTTGCAACGAGACTGGAGCAGAAGCCCCCCCCATGACGCGTGTTCACGTCTGTTGTGTAGCGAATTTAATGCGCGAATGAAGCGAATTTCACGCATGAATGAAGCGAGTAAACTCAAAATGTTCAAGCGCACAACTACGCGCGAATAGCGCAATTTATTAGCTTCATTCGCGTCTGGTGTGAACGCACCTTAAACCTACCAATACTAGGGGGGTAATAATCTGGCAGGGGTCAGAATTGGGCCCAACACCGGCTCTGCAGCGCGCGCTGTATGAAGCAGACGCTTTGGAGCAGCACAAACCAGGCACTCGCACAAGTGCGACCACATCAAGTTTTCACTCGCACATTCTTCAAAAACGGTCGCAGTCTAGAGCCCTGTTATTATCATCTCGTCTTCGTCTCGTCTTAGTCATGGGAAAAAAGCTCGTCAGTGAACACTAGTGTTAAAAGCATTGTTGTTGTTTTAGGTGTCAGTGGCGCCCCCTACTGTAACCAGAGCATGATGGGATCTCATCATAACTTCATGCATAACCAGCCGGGATCTGAACACATGGGATCAGGAGACGGTGAGACGACGAACTCCGTCACAATAAACCCTTCAGTCGACTTCAACATGATCCGACCGCATTAGCATTTATAAAACATGATGTCCATTTATACCTATTCTATTGTTCATTAATTCATGTCCGCTCATAATACATAAACTCCCAAACAGAGACCCCCTGAGATTATAGGTTGATATTTTAATAATTTAACACATTTGCGCTCGCATGATTCTCTAATGTGGGTTAATGGTCATGTGACATGCAGGTAAATAATACAATATTTAATAAAACAATTTTCTTTGTCTATTTTGATGTTTTTTAAATGTTAAATATATTTATTTAGATTATTAGCTTTTCATCAGCTCACATTATTTATTAAAGTGTATTTGTTTAATTTTTTTTTGTATTGATAGCTTTTAATCAACTCACAATTTTAATTCTGGAAACATTCCATTAACAAAAATAAATGTATCCAAGGTGAAATAATAAAAATGTAATTGGTTCATTCTAGTTGTTTTTATTTTTAAAATAATTTATTTGTTTTAATTTTACATTTCTATGGTTAATTTATCTCCATTTTTTTGTAATGTTTTGGTTTAATTTTGGTTGTCTATTAATTTTATTTATTTTATATTTATATGATTTAATTAATTTAATTTATCTAGTTTTGTTTTTTTGGTTGTCTATTTTTTAATTCAAATATGATTAATTTTCTAGTTTTAATTTAAAAAAATGATGGTTAATTTTGGTTGTCTATCCATAATATTCTTTTTTTTATTTTTAAAAATAATGTATTTGTTTTTAAAATTTTTATGGTTAATTTATCGTTTTGTTTAATTTTGGTTGTCTATTCATTTTAATTTAATATTTATTATTTATTAATTCTAGATTTCAATTTTTTAAAAATAATTTTTTTTAAATGAATTTTTTATGGTTCGTTTTGTTTGAATTTTTTATGGTTAATTTATCCCAATAATCTTTTTTTAAATGTTTTGTTTTAATTTTTTATGGTTAATTTATCCCAATAATCTTTTTTTAAATGTTTTGGTTTAATTTTGGTTGTCTATTCATTTTAATTTTATATTTATATGATTTAATTAGAGATCATTTTTTCATAAACTCACAAACCCCGATTGGAAACCCCTTTATCTAAATGTTTAGGGTTTTATAAATATTCTAAATAAAAGTGATAAATATTCTATGACACGTTGTTAATTCACAAGTTGCTGAATGTTAGTTGATGGTATCTAATGCATGCTGACTAACTGAAGCGTGTGATCTTTATCTGTGTCCGGCAGCGTCTTGTTTCTCGACGCCTCGCTCTATGCTGAAGCTGAGTAAGAAGCGCGCGCTGTCCATCTCGCCGCTGTCCGATGCCAGTGTGGACCTGCAGACGGTCATCCGCACCTCGCCCAACTCTCTGGTGGCGTTTGTGAACGCGCGCTGCGGGCCGAGCGCTGCCAGCTCGTATGGGCATCTGTCTGTGAGCAGCATGAGGTGGAGATTCGTCATCAACACTTCATTTACACACTCAGATTCCCACGCTTACTACACACTTTCCATTTACTAATGCCATGCTCCAAACCTCTCAGTAGATCTTATTCTAGACCATATTTAACATAAATGGTTCATACAGCAATATTTTCACTATGTGTCCCTGGAGCACAGACGCAGTCATAAGCAGCACAGCTATATTTGTAGCAATAGCCAACAATCTTTTATGCCAAAAATCATTAGGATATTAAGATCATGTTCCATAAAGATATTGTGTAAATTTCCTACCGTAAATATATCAAAACTTAATTATTGATTAGTAATATGCATTGCTAAGAACTTAATTTGAACAACTTTAAAGATGATTTTCTCAATATTTAGATTTTTTTGCACCCTCAGATTCCATATTTTCAAATATTGTCTGATCATAACACACCATACATCAATGGAAATTTTATTTATTCATCTTTCAGATGATGCATAAATCTCAAGTTCGAAAAAATTTACCCTTATGACTGCTTTTGTGGTCCAGGGTAAACATCATCTCTGCATTGATGATCTCTTTTTCTGCAATATTATGAATTAATTAATATTGTGTGTATTGTCCTATATGCTAAGTTTAATGGTTTCTCGTGCACACATAAAAGCCAGTATATATATATATTTTTTGCAAAGGTCCTCGAGGCTATGTCATACGGTGCTAAGAATATCGTGAGAAGAAACCCAAAACATTTTGCATAATTAAAAAGTGCTTCTTTAATTAATTCAGCCGTGTTTGACAATCACTAAACAGCTGCCATGAAAACACACTTCTTGTATGATAAACTTAATTTATCATATTTATAAAAACCTAAATGGCGCTAATTTCTGGAAATGCAAATATTTCCCCATTCTCTGCTTTCGTTTTTCCATACATGGAAATTATTAAATTCCATACTTTAGTAAAGCTGATTCTGATATATTAATATTTAATTTAAGTTTATTTGTACAGCGCTTTTCACGATGCAAATTGCTTCAAAGCAGCTTTACAGAAAATCAAAGTTTTTAATATTTCTACATTATATTTAGTTATAGCTTATGTCAAGTTGATGTCCATATGGCAGAAATGTTAATGATGTAATGACGGTGAACATATTAACAGCAATGATTATAAGTCACGATTTAAACCTACAGCAAAGTTTGGTAGTTTCGTATGTTGTCTGATGGTCCTCTGGGGGCTTGGCATCACCTCTTCTCAGGTTTATTATATTAATATTATGGGTTGTTTGTGTTTTCAGTCCGTCGTTGGGTTTCTCCAGCTCCATGAACTACTCTTGCAGACCGCAGGGGAACATGTACAGCTCATGCCCCCGACTCCACGCTCCGGCCAAACACACACACGTGAGTCCCTCGCTCACTCATTCATTTACTATCACCGTATACAACATTATAGTGTTTGTTCAATATTGTTAAATTGGCAGTGGTTAAGTGTGTAGATAGCAATGGATTTTTTTACACTATGTTAAAATAGCAAGATTTTCTCAGTGTTGGGTAAGTTACTCTAAAAAGTCATGAAGTACTAGTTATTAAATACATATTCAACAGGGTAATTAGATTACTGTACAAATTACTCTCTCCAAAAATTATTTCATTACTTATTACTAATTACTGTCTAATCCTACTGCAAAGCTAATGAATGATACAAGGATATACATGAAAGTTTTACACAAAAAAAAAAAGTTTCTTAACATTTTACGGCGACCAGCTTCAGCAGATTTTTGTAGTTTTCTCAACTTGTTGTTTTAAGTTTATGCAACAAAACGTTGAGTTTTAAGTCCTCCATTTTTTTTTTTACAAAAATAAGTTGAGAGAACTCAAAAATCTGCATGATTAGCTTTGGGATTAAAAGTGTTAAGTGCCTCAATTAAATACTTTTTTAATTTGTACAGTGTAGTTCATATTTAGTTTTTGCCCAGTTAGTAATTTTAGTGCTTAATTTAAAATAAATGAAAAAAGAACTATTTATGTTCTTTTTTTAATCCTACTAATGGATTTATTTTTATTTCAGTTTTAGCTCAAATTTAGTTTTTTTTCCAGTTACTAATTTTAATTTTTAACATAAACTGAATGACAATTTGCCAGATCTTTTTTATTATTTTTTTTTATAGTATTTGGGTTTGATTTTTTTTATTATTTTTTAGTTACATTTTAGTTTTTATTTATTTATTTAGTCATTTATTTATTTTGTAAAATAAAATAAAATAATTTCGTTTAAAATGCAAATTGGTAATTTTGCTGTGTATTTTAGTTTTTTTTTAAATTATTATTTCGATTTTATTTTATTTCCGTTTTATCAATTCTATAATGTTTTTCACTTAGCCATTTCCGTGCTTCATCTTAATCAAAAAAAAAATTAGAAATGGGTTTTTCATCTAATATTTATTTAGTTTCAGCTTTACTTCAATTCAATTCAAGATTATTTGTGTAGCGTTTTTTACGATACAATCGTTGCTTCACAGGAAATTTCGTTTCTAAAATAGATTTATATAGTAAAAACTCAATATAATTAACGTATGGCAACATTAGGTTAATTCAGTATAATCGCTGATGGTTGGTCCTCTGTTAAATGTGTGAACGGTTTTAGTTGCTGATAATAACCTGCGGTCGGTGTGTGTCTTCAGCTGAAGACCGAGCCTCTTCTGGGCCGCGTGATGGACAGCATTAACATCAAGAACCTGGAGGAGCTTTCGGAGGGAGACGTGGCGAGTCCATCCTCAACCGGAACCCAGGTCACCTTCGAAACATTACATGCGCACGAATAATGCGATTATTTTACAGTCTATTGTTTTTTCTGTCAATTTTACATTAATTTTCACTTCCAAAAAACGGTATTATACCGTAAAATGTAAATTACAGTTTTTCATCATATACTGTATATTAGGGGAAGTCACCGTTAACTGTTCAACAGGTTTTTACTGTAGCATTTTCAAAGTTTTCTACGGTTAAAATCACGGTATTTTTTTACAGTGTAATGACAGAGCGCTGATCGTCTCTCACCTCCTCCGTTCTTGTAACACAGATATGGGAATCGCCAGACGTTACCCAGTAAAAAAATCAGAATTGTGAGAAAAATGTCCACGAGCAAAGCACTCACACCCGTTTACATTCGTATTATTCGCTAAGAAATGTGGTACGTTTATTCACATGCCCCAATGCACAGCACATGCACTCAGAAAGAGCAGGTGTGTGTATGGCCACCGTTTTAATTTATTTACATCTAATGCATAATTATTTTGTATGGCTGTAGGCCTATTCCACGCTTTTTCGGCACTATAGAAATGATATCACAGTATACACTGCGTCACGTTCTCGCCGTTTCTGGACGAGGAACAGAGACTGGTGGCAGCGACCCAGAAATGCGATGCTTTCGTCCCCTCCATCGTTTCTAATCTGTGTATTACTACAGGTGCGCGTCCCGTCATCATGTACATCACGGACGCATGCGCACTTTGGTCAGAGCGGCAATACGGTGTTTACATGCCTGTATATTTCGATTAGAATCAGTGCACATGTTAATTATTATTATGCTTGCCTCTCATTATATCGCATTATTTAAATCGAAGCATTGAGTTTACATGTCTAAATCTCATTAAGAGTACGCACTCATTGTCTAATGATTCACATCCATTGTGGTTGCAGTCGAATAGGTCCATGTTTATGTCGTTCTGACGTGAGCTCGTGCGCTGTGCTCTGCAGGATCCTCTTCTGGGTTTACTGGAAGGCAGAGAGGATCTTGATAAGGAGGAGAAACCTGAACCAGAGGCCTTTTACGAGACCAATTGCCACTGGGAGAGCTGCAGCAAAGAGTTCGACACGCAGGAGCAACTCGTGCATGTAAGAGAGAGACAGAGTCGTTTACTGACCAAAGATGCACGCTTTGTTCCACAAAAACCACTAAGAGACATTTGGTCTTCGTAAAAGGAAGAGTTTCTAGTAAACATCATAACGTTAGTACTAGGGATGCACCGATATGAACATTTTGGCCGATAATTCTTTATATTTGATAACCGATATGTTGGCCGATAAATCTATATCCACATTTTTATATACTTTTTGAGAGCCTGATTAAAAAAAAGGTCTCATCATTAAAACCCAAACACTTCAACATAAGCAGACGAGTTTGAACAGTGTACGTTTAAAACAATATTTTACTCTCCCATTACCAAATTTCACCATAAAGTCTCACAAATAAAATAAAATAATGCAAACAAGTCTTTGGACATCAATGTGTAAAGAATCAAAAAGCATGCGCCATGGATTAATAAAACGGAAAAGCCATGGACAATAATGAAATTATATTAATTACTAAACCATATTGTTGATGAAAATAAAAGTGGTGGTTATTATTAATAATGCTTCAGTGATTTTGAAAACGTGAACAAATTAATAGGCTACCGCTGTTTTAAATAGCAGCTGTTTTGATTCCACAACATCATTTATAGTAATGTTTTTATTATAATTAAATACATAGTAGCCTTTATGACAGATTTGCTCTGCACATGTTGCACATAAATGTATTGTACTTTTTAAAGTGATTCCAATCATATCTCAAGCTTTTCAAAACCATCATGGCGAATAATGCACATCTGAATAGTCTGAAATAATGCATTATTTATCGGCTTAAAGATATCGGTCAAAGTTTATTATCGGGCCGAGACCGATAACAGAACAAATGAGCATTTATCGGCCGATGCCGATATTTCGTGCATCCCTAGTTAGTACGTATGACTTTTATGGTAAACTCCCAGAATAAAAGGTATAAAAGCGGTCACTGAAATGGTACTTAGTCAAAAGTACATCTTTGTATCTGAAGGGTCCATATTGGTGTTTTAAAGGTACATATCAGCACCTAAAGTGTACATATTTATACCTAAAAGGTACAAAAAGTACTTTTTTGAGACGGTATTGCCCCAGTGACAGTTTTTGTACCTTTTTTTCTGAGTGTATATAGCAACATTTCTGAAGTCATATAGATTTATGTGATGAACAGAAGGAAAATCAAGCATTAAGTTTGTTTTTGCATTAAGATTCAAAAATGGCACGTTGTGGCGGTTGTTATTGTTAACAAAACTATTACAAAAATAAAAAATGTAAATTAAATAAAGATGAAATAAAATATAAATATTAGATGAAAAAACGTAAAGTTGCAAACCGTAAATAAAAAATGAACTGAATAAGGTTAAGCGCAAGTACAAATATTACTGAAACTTAAATTAAAATTATATTGAAAACTGAAAATATTAAAATGAAAGCTGAAATAAAATAACATGACATAAAAATGTATAAAAAAACATTTATAAATATAATAATAAATACACATATAAAATATAAAAAACGTCGAGACAATAACAAAATTACTCATATTAAAATTAAATTAAATTGAAAACTGAGAATATAAATATAAAAGCTAATTCAGAATATCAATAAATATTATCATTTTAAACTTAAACAAAATAAAGTTAAACAGAATATATATATATATATATATATAAGAAGAGTTTATTTGTCAAAACTGATAACTCGATAACTGATAAATAAATAAAAATTATGTTATCATGTTTTTATTGTGTTTTGTGTTAATTAGCAATATTTTTTTATATGTTTTACCTAATCAAAATAACACAACTGTGGTTTGATTGAGATTAATTGGTGAATGCACAATGAAAAAAAACGTGATTTTTGAAAATTATTAAAAATTAAGTTATGTCTCTTCATATAAATATATATGAGTGTGTTAGCACGTGTGTGTGTGTAATTTCACAGTGTGTGTGTGTGTGAGGGAGTGAGTTCACATGAGAGAGTGAGAGAGTGAGTGAGTGAGTGTGTGTGTGAGCAAACGCGCTTCCACACAAACACTTCAACAGCGCACATTTCTCTAGGTTAGAGAGAGAGAGTGAGTGAGTGAGTGTGAGAGAGAGAGAGTGTGAGTGAGACTCGTTCTCGCCCCCTACAGTGCAATTCGGCTAGGTATACATCCGCGCTGGGTGAAAGTCATCATAGCGTGTTTTTTATGTGTTTTTATTGTGTTTTGTGTTAATTAGCAATGATACCTAATCAAAGTATGTGGTGAGTTGTGTGTGTGTGTTGAAAATTGTTAAAAATTAAGTTATATGTGTGTGTGTGTGTGTGTGTGTGTGTGAGAGAGTGTGTGTGTGTGTGTGTGTGTGTATATATGTAGAGAGAGAGAGAGTGTGTGTGTGTGTGTGTGTGTGTGTGTGAGAGAGTGTGAGTGTGTGTGTGAGAGAGAGAGTGTGTGTGTATATATATGTGTGTGTGTGTGTGTGTGTGTGTGTGTGTGTGTGTATATAGGCTAAAAAAGATTGATGCGCATAACAAATTAACACAATTACTCAAATTAAATTGGAAAATATAAAAATAAAAGCTAATCTAATCTAAAATATGAATAAATACTATAACAGTGAACTGAAATTAAAAAATAGAAATATATTTTTAAAAAGCTAATAAAATGACAAGAGCACATAACAAGACTGCTAAAAAACTAAAATTGAAAACTGAAAAAAGCTATTTCAAAATACTAATACATACTATTATACATACATAATACTAAAATAGCACTGGCACCAACAACCTTCTGGATCTCTTGTCTGTTTCATGCTTTTTAATCTGATTTTCTGTTCAGCACATCAATAACGAGCACATCCACGGCGAGAAGAAGGAGTTTGTGTGTCACTGGATCGACTGTTCTCGAGAGCAGCGGCCCTTTAAGGCCCAGTACATGCTCGTGGTCCACATGCGCCGACACACGGGAGAGAAACCTCACAAGTGCACTGTGAATACACTCTCTGACATATCATATCTGTGTTTGATCCTGCTTGACAGCAATCTAACAATGTTTCTGTTTGTGCGTATCAGTTTGAAGGCTGTAATAAAGCGTACTCGCGTCTGGAGAACCTGAAGACTCATCTGCGCTCGCACACTGGGGAGAAACCGTATGTGTGTGAACACGAGGCCTGCAACAAGGCTTTCTCCAATGCGTCAGACCGCGCAAAGCACCAGAACCGCACACACTCCAATGAGGTGAACTCATGCACTATATAAAACTAAACTACAAATATGCATATGTGACCCTGGACCACAACACCAGTCATTGAGATTTATACTGAAAGCTGAATACATAAGCTTTCCATTGATGTATGGTTTGGACAATATTTGAAAATCTGGAATCTGAGGGTGCAAAAAAATCTAAATATTGAGAAAATCATCTTTAAAGTTGTTCAAATGAAGTCTTAGCAATGCATATTACTAATCAGAAATTACGTTTTTATATATTTACAGTAGGAAATTTACTAAATATCTTAATGGAACATAAACTTAATATCATAATTATTTTTGGAATAAAATAAAAATGTATAATTTTGACTCATACAATGTATTGTTGGCTATTTCTACACATATCTGTGCTGCTTATGACTGCTTTTGTGCTCCAGGGTCATATATTATATATGTTACAATAACTTTCTAAACTGATAGTAACTTAGTTACTTAGTTTTCTGTAACTTAGTCCAGATTGGGAGAATTGTAATGTTTGAAAATGTATTTTATTTTGTAAATAATTTTTTGCATTGATAAAAAGTATCCATATTTGTTTGTATATGCTGTATATTATAGTTCTTAGAATAAAAATCGTAATCGGCAAAAATTGCAATTTATGATTGCATTAATTTATTATCAAATAAAATTACTTATTTATTGTTAAATGACAAAATCCATGGCTAATTTTACAAAAAAATTATTCATATTAATTATTGCACTAATTTATTATTAAAATGTGTAGTTTATTAGTTTGCTTATTGACTTTTATTATGTACCTGCGACAACCTTTTGAGGTTCATCTATAATTTTTTTAATTAGTTGCACTGTTTTATTTTTTTATTTATTATAATTATATATTTTTTAAATATCTCTTTATCAAATTTTTATTTATGGCTTGTCTTTTCCCACACATACAAATAAGTTTCAAAAGCACATCTAAACAGCATTTCTGTTTAATTTTAATCTATTTTCATAATCTAAATACAGCAGCAAAACATGCCTCGATACATTTAATGCAGTCTAACCTGACATTCGTTATAGAATTAATCCACCACATGACCCGAAAAAAGCAATATGCCTGAAGTTAACGATGCATAGGTTTAGCTTTGCTTCCAAGCGTTTGTCTACAGCTGCAGATTACATGCCAACCACGCTCTCCTGTTTCTGTCCTTTAGAAACCGTACGTTTGTAAGATCCCCGGCTGTACGAAGCGCTACACCGACCCGAGCTCTCTGAGGAAGCACGTGAAGACGGTACACGGACCCGAGGCTCACATCACTAAAAAGCACCGCGGAGACACCGGGCCACGTCCTCTGGGTCTGAACCCGGCAGGTCAGAGCTCTGAACTTCTGATAGAAAAAGAGGAGAGAAGCAGAGAGGACTGCAAGTTACTCGCTCCAGAAACCGCACTGGTAAGACCAGCTTTGTTTCTCTTAAATATCCATCGCAGGCCCGGTTCTCAAATGAAATCAAAAGCAGCCTCAGTTAAAGCTATATTAATGACATTTTATTGCAGATTTGTCAAACCATCCAGCATAGTTTGCGCTCTGGAGATCGATTCTATTTCAGCGTGTTTTTGCAGCATTGAGCAATGTTGAGCACTGATTTCTTGAATCAGAGGCGTTTAAGTTACAGTAGAATCACTCACCGCTCAAATCAAGTGTTTGTTCAGGTATTGTGTGAATCACCTCATTATAACAAAGTGTAGCGCGATGCAAATAAGAGATTTGTGTACAGCGTAGAGAACATTTATAATAACGTAACTTTGTGAGATCGCGATAAACTAAGATGAGTGACAGCTTTTTAGTGACTATAAACCGAGCGCTCTTTGCGCCATATATAAATATATAAGAGCTAAAACGCGATAAACGCCAAATATTTCATGCCATTTTGCTGTGTACTGAAATTCAATGTTTCATGCCAAATCTCTATATTTCCTCGTTTAAAATGTACTGCAAGATGATTAATCTTTAAACTAATAACACTTTTGATGGCCTGGATGAGCATGAATTAGAAAACGCAGACTGGATACGTAATAATATACACCAGGTGTTTAACACAGAGGCTGTACATTGTGTAAACAAGAACTTTTATTTTAGTTCAATCGTTTGACATAATACAAAATGTATTGGTCAAAACTACGTTAAAAGAGCTCTTCATATATATATTAGTGCTGTCAAACAATTAATCGCGATTAATCGCATCCAATTTATACGTAATAAATATACACAGCACATACATTGTGTAAACAAGAACTTTTATTTTGGATGCGATTAATCGTTTGACATATATATATATACACACATGAGACCTAACTCCAAAAAACAAGGCAACCTATCGCACTCAACTAGTTAAGTTAACTCAACTAGCAACCGACAACTTAAAACTGTAGTTCATCTAATGAATAAAAGTCAGTCTACTGAGTGTTAAAAAATCTGTCAGAGCAACCAATAATATGGGTATTATTCACCTCTTAAAACTAAAGGCAAACATTTATGCTGACAGACAAATGTATTAAAGAGGTCCTATTATGCTCTTTTACAAAGTCTTGATGTTGTTTTGGGGGTGTACTAGAACATGCTTTCATACTTGGTGGTTCGAAAAATTGCATTATTTTTCACATAATGTACATTATTACAATAGCTCTCTCCCCGGCCTGACACAAACGGCTCGATTAGTTCCGGGTTTGATGAAGGCCCGCCTTCCGAAAAACGAAATGTGTTGTGATTGGTTAGCTGTCCCGGTGCGTTGTGATTGGCCAACAGCTTAGACGGCGTTTCAGTACTCTTGCCAAAACAGCAAGTTCGTCAATATTGCCATATCAATTCAGACCTCGAGAATATTAAACAAGAGGATTGCACAGAACCTTTGCACGCATCAAATTGACATATATATATGTTAGAGCACCCTCACTAATTTAAGAATCACCCTCAGTGATTTGATTTTGGAGCCGGGCCTGATCCATTGTAACGGATAACTGTGTGCATAATAACTACAATATCTCTTGAATCATTTCTAGAAATCCCAGCCAAGCCCTGGCGGTCAGTCATCCTGTAGTAGCGAGCGTTCTCCACTAGGGAGCGCCAACAACAACGACAGCGGCGTGGAGATGAACCTCAATGCGGCGGGGAGTCTGGAGGACCTGACCACACAGGAGGAGAGCGGGAACACCGGCGTGGCCGAGTCCGGCGGCGGCTCGGGGGGGATGTGCATGTCCGTGCAGGCCTTGAAGAGGTTGGAGAACCTAAAGATCGACAAACTGAAGCAAATTCGCCGGCCTACACCACCTGGGCGGAGCGCAGGGAATAAACCGCCGGCTCTCTCGGGTAAAAGACTAAGCAAATCAAGCTCTTGTTCTTTGTTTGCAATCAGTGTCAATCTGGAGAAAGTTTTTGTTGACAAATGGTCATTTGATTTCATCAGTAATAACAAATATTAGATGAAAATTGTGCATCATAATGATGCTAAAGCAGTTTAATGCTATGTGAGATAAATGCACAACATAATGTTACAATCGGCACACAATGATACAATTACACAAGTGAATTTGAACTTCAATTACACAATCAGAATTTGTAAAATGTTATTTTTAAAAACTAAA
Source organism: Schizopygopsis malacanthus (assembly GCA_027474115.1). NCBI lineage: Eukaryota > Metazoa > Chordata > Actinopteri > Cypriniformes > Cyprinidae > Schizopygopsis > Schizopygopsis malacanthus. Next base: position 953,796 of record CM049877.1, read on the forward strand.
ATTAGATGTATTTTTTAGATGAAAAACGGACTAAAATCAGTTAATATGACGTGACAAAATTTGCAGGATATTTTTGTCAAAGGACAATAATTATGAGTAAAAAAACAATTATTAACACCAAATATTGCAATTAATTTATTATAAACAATTTCATGTTTTTTTGTTTTAAAACAAACTATAACTAAAACACTAATTGCAATTTATTATAAAACATTTTTAAGTTTATTTTTGTCTAAAGATGCAATCTATGACAACAACAAAAAATGTAAACCCTGATCACAATAATTGCATATAATTTATTATACAGAAAAGGTTGCAGGACTAAAAACAACACTACAAATACTGATTGAGATTTATTTTTGCATTGATTTATTCTAAAACATTTGCGGGTTATTTTTGTCAACGGACAGACAAAAAACAGTAAACTGTACAAATATTTTTTTTATTGCAATTAATGTTTTTATAAAAATGCTCATTGTTTTTGTTGTAAGACAAACTGTGGCTAAAACAAACAAAAAAACTATAAACACTAATTGCAATTTATTGTTGCATTAATTTGGTTATTTTTTTGTAAATGTGCAGGTTATTTATTTTTATACATTTTTATTCATAAAAAAGTAACATTTATTATGCTGGGTCATCTTAACTGTGCTTTCAGATTAAAGTTCAATTTACATTTCTTAATTACATTTACATTTAGTCAATTTAGCAGATGTATATATATATATATATATATATATTAGGGCTGTCAATCGATTAAAATATTTAATCGTGATTAATCGCATGATTGCCATGAGTTAACTCGTGATTAATTGCAATTAATCGCACATTTTTATTTATTCTAAATGTACCTTAAATTAATACTTTAATCAACGCTAATCAACATGGGCATGGACAAATATGGATGATTTATGCAAATATATGTTTATTATTATTGAAACACAACATTGTTCATGTCTACTAGACACATAAAAAAATTTATTCCAGGTTACGATTACTTATCTTTCTTTGCACTGAGAATTTACTGATACAAACCTGTTTACATTTTTGCAGTTATTAACGCATTAACTTTGACAGCACTAATATATATATAAATTTAGAGGGTAAAATTTATTAGGTGTGTTTTTAATTAGGCATTGTATGCATTTAAGGTCTTTATGTTTTATAGTAATCAAACTGTAATTTCCTGATGCCAATATATAATTCTCATACTAACTTCCTTCTCTGCTCCTTCAGCGGGAGAGATGATGGGCATGTGCGCGCCTTCACCCTTGCTCTCCAACCGGCGTGTAATGGAGCTTTCTGCCCCGGATCTGGGCGGAGTTAGCGGGATAGGAATGCCCTGCCAACCAAACGACCGGCGGGGCAGCGGCACCAGCAGCCTCAGCTCTGCCTACACAGTGAGCCGCCGTTCATCTATGGTCTCGCCCTACCTATCAAGCAGACGCTCCAGTGATGTGTCCCAAGTGGGTCACTGCCAGTCCGTAATGGGGACTGATGTTCCCGGCGACCCGCTGTCTCAGAACAGCCAAAGAGGCAGATCATGCCAGAATCATACCCCCGGGGGGTTGCCAGGTCTCCCGAGTCTGACTCCTGCGCAGCAGTATAGTCTAAAAGCTAAATATGCAGCAGCAACAGGCGGCCCACCGCCAACCCCGCTACCCAGCATGGACCAACCTGGCAACCCAGGAAGATTCCTGAGGGAGTGCCATGGCCAACCTCTTCCTCCGTTTCTGCAGCAAGGCGGCACGAGGAGGCACAGTGCTAATACCGAATACGGCACGGGAATTATCTATCCGCATCAGGCACCCGGGAACAACACGAGGCGCGCCAGCGAGCCAGTACGCTCAGGTGCCAACCCGCAGGGTTTACCCAAAGTGCAACGCTTTAATAGCTTAAGCAACGTGTCACTTATGAGTCGTCGCAATGCACTGCAGCATTGCGGGTCTGATGCCAAACTAAGCAGGCACATGTACTCGCCTCGTCCACCGAGCATCACTGAAAATGTCATGATGGAGGCCATGGCCATGGATCCTCATGGGACTGCTGAAGGCAGAGAGCAAGGCAACATGATCCAAGGTGGAGACCGAGCCTACATGGGCTACCAGCAACCTCAACAATGCAACCACCCTCACAATGCAAGTCAACTGTCTCCCGGACAAGAAGGTCTGAGCTGCATTGATCAAGTCTACCAGTCTCAAATGCAAGGTACATACCAGCGTGAGGAGATCTGTGCCACCGGGATAATTGGTCAGGCTGACATTGCGAACAGTCTTCTGCAGCAAGCCGAGTTCGGCATGAGCAACTGTCAACTTAGCCCGTCCGGTCCACATTATCCCAGCCAGGGTGATGGATCAGGACCCTGGGGACAGACCAACCAGCTCCACAGCCCTCAGACCGATATGCAGTACCAGTGTGCAAGCATGCAAGGACAACACTATCCTCAACAGGGTGTATACGACCCTACATCTGACCCTGGCCATCAAAGAGTTACTGTAAAACCAGAGCAGTTCCATTCATCCATGGGAGGATCCAGTTCCTGCCAGAACAATAAACCTCTACACCAGCATCGGCATAATGCGAACATGCAGGCGTATCCACCGCAGTCAGGTCAGGCTATCATGGGCAGGTCCTCCAATGCAAACTGTGACTTCCATCATGGCCAGATGGGAACACAAGTTCCCCAACAGAGCCAGGCGGGATCGTTCCCGAGCGGTGCAGGGATAAATCTTGCACTGGGAGAGAGCCGTAGGTCGCAGACGCCAATGCATCAGATGAAGGAAATGATGGTGAGGAATTATGTGCAGTCCCAGCAAGCGCTCCTTTGGGAACAGCAGCAGGAGCAAATGGGAGTCGATGATCTCTCTGGAAAGCCCGATGTCATAGAAATGGGTGGACATCAACAAGCTAACCAGAACCTTTATCCTGGGAACTCCTACCAAGGCTACCCGAATCAGAACTTGATGGGTCCACCACAAAGTCGAGTTCCCGGTTCTATCAAGGAGCATACCGCTGGGATGCAGGGATCCTGCTATGGGCCGGATATGGTGCCACGACCACCTCAGGGACGAAAGCCTCTGAGTCGCCAAAACAGCCTATCCCAGCAGACAGGTGGAGCTTACCTGGGCAGCCCAACTCATCTGAGCCCGGTCCACTCCACCGCCAGTCCCAGAAGAGGAGTCCGTCTCCCACCGGTTCAACAACAGCAGCAGCATTCGGAAAACTTCACCAATAATAACAACCCCATGTACTACTCAGGCCAGATACACATGCACCACGACATAGAGAAGACTCCGGATGGTCCATGCCTGGCCCAGCAGCACCTAACAGGGATAGACCCTAGTACCAAGCCCATCTCGATGGCCTACTCAGACCCTCCACCCATGTCCAACGCCTTAGAAAACCTGGACTTGGAGAATGCTCAGATTGACTTTGCTTCCATCATTGATGACCCAGAACCTTCCTCTTACAGTCCAATAAACCCACTGCTTGGACACCACCAGAGCTCCTCTCAGACCTCCTCCCGTCTCACCACACCCCAAACCTCCATCACCCTTCCAAGTGGCCTTTCCAATATGGCAATTGGGGACATGACCTCAATGTTGACGTCCCTTGCTGGAGAGAACAAGTATTTGAACACATTGTCTTAAAGTGTTTATACATATAATTGGGCCAAAGTGAGCATGTAGACTCTATTGCCCTTTCAACACTAAAGGTTCCTCCTTTTCTTGCTCATACGCCAAGTACTGATGGTGTCCTTCATGGGATCTCAGAGATTTTGCATGATAGTTTTGTAATTGTGTAAAATATCTTGCTGAATATTACCACAGAGGCCTAATGATTATTACTGAAGGGGCATTCCGGTCACTACTGTGAGACTGTTTACGATGGAAATCTTGTTTAAAATGTAAATATGAGCTTTGGATTGTAAATTGTGGCAAGATAGTATAAAAGAAAATCTACGTTTTGATACATATACAGACTTGGACTGGCACAAAAGCCACATGAACTCTACACAAGAAGACTGAAATACTAAGTGAGTTAATGTGTAAAGGAAGAATCTGGTTGGCACGTTCTCTAGAAGTATTGGTAAAGCCAGGATTCAAGTGCCTTTGACCACCCTCTTTGATTCCTCACAGGTCCGACATGTTGGAGAAAACTCGACAGGTGAGACACACGGACAGTCAGATAGAAATACTCTGACAGATGGATAAACTCAATATGTAGCCCAACGTATACTCCACTTAATTTATGAGTACAGCAGAATGCATAGCCTTTCAAAGTATACTCCACTAAATCACAGGTGGCCGACACATGTGCACTAGACAGTTTCATCTTCGCCGATGTCTGTGCTATTTCTCTACAGAAGTAATGAGCAATAAAAACAAACGTTTTTGTTCTTTTTTAAACTAGCAGATGTCTATTTTCTTGTTGCGTCTCCAGTAATTAATCTCGTTTTTTTTCTACCCTGAAACAACCAATGTCGCCACCTCGTGGACCAGCTAATTAGTGCAAAGAAGGTGTTTGCACAAGCTGAGGATAAAGTACATGAATATACTTTGGGCTTAGGAGAAAGAGTGTTCTCACTAAATGCATCGCTAACTGTAATAATGGCAGATTACAGAACAGTATTTTGAAGCTTTGTTAACTATCTCTAGGTCTAGACAGGAGCCTTTGAGTCATAATATTAATACAAAGTTTTCTAGTGATTGTTTTCTGATTATTTGACTAGTCTGCTTTCAGACAGATATGTTAAAGGGTAATGGCACTGAGTGTTTTTGGTACGGTTTCTTTTAGTCTACGCTGCGCTATGTAACCCAAGCTAGCATGCATATGCATTGCACTGACAACAGCACTGAGCTGAGGAGAAGTGATGAATTTTAATTAAAGGTTCCATATAGTATGAAAGGTACATACAGTGCAGGTATTTTGGTTTTGAGTCCTCTGTTATTTCAACACTTTGTCTACGTTGTGCCTAACTAAGTATCATTTTATCATTTAAGTGTTATCAAGGGCTGCAACCCTTTAAAATCCCAGTGTTTCCACTTTCTGTGGCATACCAAAGACGACCGGCACTGAGACGAGTCCACTCTTGATAATTGCTAGACATCATTTGCATAGACTGCTAGACGTCATGTGCTTCCATATTGCTGCAAAAATGCAACGATGTTCTTTTTTTATCATTTCCTCTTTTTTAAAGAAAAAAAAACATTTTGTGGTTTTTGCATTTCTGTGTGTTTTTATATCTGTCACAGTTCACTCAAACCTTTTTGCTGGCAAATGTTCATAAAGTAGTAACAGATTTATGTTAGCATTAGCATTTATCTCATCTATGTACAAGGAAGTTATATTTTTGCGTACCGTTTTCTACATGTTTGTACAAAAGTACTATATTATACCAGTTTATAAATAAACAGAGCCTGTGATGGAAGAAAATCACGTTTCTTTGTGCATTGTTATTTTAGTATCTATTATAGTTTTAATTTATATTTTGAATTAGTTTTTTATTTATAGATTGTTTTGTTTTGTATATTTTTTATTAGTTTTAGTTTTTTTAAGCATGTTTAGTTTTTATTACATTTTATTTCAGATTTTGTTCTTTTAGTACATCAAGTTAAACAAAATGAAAATGAGAAATGCTGCAACTAGCTGAAATAATTATGTTTTATTTAATTTCAGTTGATTTTATTTCAAGTAACGTAAGTTTTTATGATTTTAGTTAACTATAATAATCCTGATCCTGTACTACTCTTAACAGAAAAAAATATCGGACGACAGCATGTGTGCTTTTTGAATGCTTCGCCTTTATTTTTTCAGGTAAAAACACGTCAAATGTCCTCTAGATGGCGTCAAAACTACAGCTCGTGGTCTTTGTGAGGTCTTGAAAGCCACACACAGGGTTTATGTTACGCTGGTATATTAGATCCCTCCTCCTTTAGTTACAAAGAAAACATTATTGCTCACTAATACTGAAATCTCTGTGACAAAGCTAATCCTCTCCATACTTGTCCTTTCCCTGTCCCTGATTATAAGATCAAAAGAAAGATTTTCCTGGACTACATGCCAGTGTGTGTGTGTGTGTTTGAGTCTATAATGCTGTGGCTCCCGGTCCCTGGTACCCTGATCTGGCCCCACAGATCTAATGCTGTGTGCGGCATGAATCCAATGAAGACCTGCCCTCGACATCGCCATCGCCAACTCCGCTGACTCAATTCTCCCTGTCTCCCATCTGCTATTTGCTCCATAACCGACTGATCGTCTCCGTTTCTTCCTTTCGCTCTGTACCTTGCTTCTATCCTGATTCGATCACCGTCAGGCATCTCTCATCTTGCACTATCCCTCCTTCATCATTAGTGGTTTTTGCTCAGGCAAGGGTCCCTCATATTTAGGGTTACCTCAAGTATTGAAGCTGTCCCGCAGTGTTTGTGCTATGAACATGAATGATTCCTCTACATGTTGACATTTTTCAAACTGTTTGCAGTTTGCTATTATTTAAAATTTTAAATTCATTAAATAAAACTACATTAGGTTTATTTTGTAATGCATATAAATTCTGAAATCCCAATCAGTGCAAACACTTACTGCCACATGCACTCAATCCTCATTGAACAAATGCATAGGAAACGCACTAGTCGTTCTATAATTAACATCTGCAGAATGTAGCATTGAGTTGATTTCTAAAGATAGAGAGCAGAGGTTTAACAGCGCTCTGATCTAAAGCCTGACTTAAGCCACACAATCTACTGAGCTGAGGTTGCTGATACAAATGGAAATGGCAAAATAAGCGCTGAGGTTTTCACATGCAAAGAAGTGAAACCAGCATAATGACTTTTCTTTTCTTGGTTCGCCATTCAAGTCGAGGCTTTTTATTCTCTTTGTCGCAAAGGTTGGCATATAATTAACTCCTGTTTAATATGCTGTTAAGGAAGACTCCTCCCTTTGCTCCTTCTCTGAACCCCTGCCAAACTCATGCGCGTGCTTGGAAACCCCACGGGACACCCCACCCTAGGGCGTCCCTCAGTGAGTACCGAGGTGTTTGGGACCATTTGGTGCCCGGATTCTTGCACTTATTGACCGTTCTTAGGCTCATTGCACACAGCACTCTTTGTCTGCACATAAAAAGACAACGGTACCTCGTTTATAACGTTCATGTAAAAAACACGTTCTTACTATCATCTGCAGGGGCAGAGGTGAAGTAGAGAATGAGGCTTTTCTTTGTGTCCTCCTTTACTTCTCTCATCCAAGATCCACAGCAGGGTGTAGGTTTATGACCCATTCCATCTCCTGTCCTCTCCTGGACAAAAGGACCGTGACCTCTCATCCATTCTCCTTTTCTTTGACTTTCTCCACCTGAAACCTCTATTTTATGCCCCTGAAAAACAAATGTCCATTATAACAACAAACACAAGCTTAGCATTTTGCCTTTTAAATGCACAGGATTCACTACTAGCAATGACCATGGTTCATGCATTGTTAGTACCTTATGTAATACCATTATACATCAATATGTAATCATTCAGTTCCTCAATGGAAATGAATGCACTATAATACCTTCTGATATCATTACTGTACTGTCATACCAACGCAGTATTTTTGTAAGGTTGAATAAACAAACAGTTAGCATCCTAACGGCAAAACAACGCTTAGCAATTTGAGAAATGTCTTTAAAATGCACATTATTCGCTATAAAAAAGTACCATGATAATACATTGTTAGTCTTAGTGTAGCCTATAGTAGGCTAGGCTACATGAATATGGTAGCTAATAATTATGTTTCTCAATATAAATTAACATTCTGTCGGCTAGTATTAGGCTAACGTACATTTTAATATCTCTGTAATGTTTAGTCGACAGTTGTTTTGTATACACAACACGTTAAAATAACTGCAAAAACCTGGTATAAAAGAAACTATAAATCACGGGTAAGTCTTTGCCACGTTTATGCTAAGCAAAATATCCGAGTAAACTATACAAACCCTTTTCTTTCAAATCTCGGTCATGCTGTGGTACTATTTAGTGTTGTGGGTTTTCTTGTAATGTAATGTCTGTAAGATGTTATTTTTTTCCAGACAAAAAGGAGAAACCCACGCGATGTTGTAAAAACAACAAATAAGATAAAGTTATATTTTCCCCTCAGAATCCGTTGCCGCGCTTTTTTTCTTCTGGCGCGAGACAAGACATAAACAAGACAATTAATATAATCGATAGTTTTCAAAGAGCAGAATATATATTATAATATATCACAGATGGCGTGTTATTTCAGATCAATGTGTATTACTGCTGTTGGCTACTGCAAGACGACGAAATACATTAATATTAATAATAATTAACCAGAGTAAGACTGTCATGAAATAGAAAACAGAATCACTTAACTATTAACATCATTTAAAGCAGAAAATGTATATTATTTCGGAGCGCTTAGGGATCAAGGTCCACCTATTGCGCGACATTATCATGACATTGCGCGTTCATGCGTGTGAATGTAAGGTAGGGGTCCTGGAACGGTGTGTTTGACTTTTTCTGATGTTTTTCTTATTCAGTTGCTAAACAGATTACCGTTCAATTACTCGCACAAAAGAGGTGACAATACAATACTTCCTACAGCGATCAACAGGAGAACGGCTGATGGGGGGGGCGCGGGAACAGGTGCGATTAATAAAACGCGTAGCCTACCTGCGCGTTAAAACACTGTCTGCAACGTTTAACCGCTTTTTTTTAAGGTAATGCATTTTATGTTTATATGTATTGCGATCAAAAATATAATTGCATACCTAAAATTTGAGTAGGCTATGTCTGACGCTTCTTAAATACAAAAACAAGCATTTATCACCTTTATTTAATTAATTAGCGCTTTTGTGTCAAAGCAGATTTACAGTGCCAACAGGAAAATAGTTAGTCAACAATACAAGAGGACAATAGCAAAGAGTGCTTTTTCCAGCTAAAGTCAATTCATTGATGATTCAGTGATCATCATCCAGTTCAGCTGTGCAATCAGTCAACTAATTAAGCAAGCCACTTTGCATCATTTCTGCAGTCCTCAGCATCACATTTATATTAAACCACATGCATATATTTAATTTGATACATTTTTCACACGCACACTAGTTATATTATATTAGGAACAATAAAATGCATATCTAATATTAGCTACGCGTTTAATGGCCTGCTTATACGTAACGGTGGTGTTTATGATTAGAAAAAAATATGCATAAGCAAAATGATCTCTTTAATAAAAAAGCAAGGAATTGACACGCTTTTTTTTAATTGCTTTGAACACACTTTACAGTTTCGGGCTGACTGACACCGGACCTGCCTCCGATGACATCACCAGAGCCGCTGCTGATCGCGACGCGCGTTTGAGCGCTGCTGCAGAGCGATGCGGAGCGACGCGTCGCTCGTTTACCCGCTCGAGCCGTCCTCGCGTTCACCGGGCGAATACAGCCGAGACATGGCAGAGAGGAGCCGAGGAAAGCGGAGAAAACAGGCGAACCCGCGGAGAAACCAAGGTTAGTGGTGACCACGTTTATAAGTTCTGCGCTCATTCATTCAACTATTATTCCACATTACTTTAATGCATTAGTAGCCTACATGTATTTTTGCTTTGCCTGTCAGCTTTAAAGTTAGCAGAACTTGCGGTGCGCTTCGCATCATTTCTGCAGTCCTCAGCATCACATTTATCGACTTTACCAGCTGCACTTTATGTGTTGCACTTCCTAACATCCTCGTGTAACTGATGCACAGAACATTGTTTCGATGTCTATCTGTCGATTAAATTAAACGTTCTTTATAGTCTAAATAAAAAAACAACCGTATTTAATAATATAGGCTATCTATTAAGAAGATTACAACTGACTTTTAAATGAATGTGACTGACTTTAATTATTTGTTAGTATTATTATTGTTAACTTGAGCAACTTATGCAATTCAATAAATGCATTTAGGCTGTATAATTTTGTAATCACAATTCAAAACTACTCTCACTGTTTATTTATGCTTATGGTATTTATTCTGAAATTCACTGCAGTTGTTATTGTCTTCAAAAAGGGCTTGAAAGGCATTCAAAAATTAAAACACTTGTTTAATTTAAATGTGTATTTAAATTGCATTTAACTTTAAATTGCATTTTAACTTTGACTTCAAATCAAAAAGCTCGGCTGCCCATCTTTATTATTTTGTATTTACATTTTAGTAACATGATTTTTTTTCTCAGTAAATAAGACTAAATGAACTGAACACTTGGTTTTCTTGAAGAAAAGTTGCTCTGGTGGGCCTAAAAGAGCTCCACCTCAAGCTCCACCATCTTATCATGGTCTCAAATATTCACTTGTAGGTTTTATACATATACCCCTCAAAAGTCACACTTAACAAAGTAATTAGTTTCACATTTCACGTGTGTTTATAGATTGTGTGTAGATACCCACCAACACAAGACCAGCTCAAAGCCGAGACAATCGCTCCCGGCGTATCTGATACGTTAGTGGTTTAGAAGAAGTGTGAAAGTGACCATCTGAGTGTCTTGTATCTTAACAGCTGTATGATTGAAGGCGTTTGTTTGACATGCATGCAGGACGGTGTGTATTTGTGTGCATGTGTGTGTGTGTGTGGTTTGAAAGCTTCCTCATTTGGATGCGACTAAAGTGTCATTTTTGTCGAGCTCGCACCCGTGTGTGATGGCCAGAGCTAAACGGCAGAAGTTCATATATATAGGAGATATGAGACGTGACCATATAATACACTTGCTTCCTTAATTCCTCTATTAGCCGCTGATGCGTGAAAGCAACATAAAATAGGACGGTTTTGAGTTGCCCGCTGCCTTTTTGTTCCATCAATGGTCAGCTTACAAGACATTTAAAGACGCCTATCAAAGACAAACCATCAAAACGTCATCTTATCAGTCAGATGCTGCAGCATCACTTTGCTCCATCTTTGAATCAGTTGGTTTTTAATAGATGTAAGAAGTCAGAGACTGGTTGAATAAAATGTTTGCACTCTTAGAAATAAATACTCTTTATTGCACTGATGGCTCCATGGAACTTTTACATTGTACAAGTTTCTTTATATTGGAAACAAAAGTGGAAAATGATCTTTAAACTAAGAAAAACAGGGCTTCATTTAGGGAACCAAAAATTGCTCTTTTATGGGATTGCTGCAGAATCCCCCTATGAACCGTTATTTTTGAGTATAGAATAATCTTACAAGTAATTCATTACATTGTTCTTTTAAGACGTGACATTTGACTGGATAGAAATGGGAAAAGTAAGATTGATTACCCTTCAGTAACTTTAATTGGTCAGACTATGTCTTAAGACGCAGACTAGTTTCCTTAAGTTCACACAGCTGTCCAAACACTGTCTTCATCGTCATATCTGTTGATTTAACAGCGCAAACGTCTTTATTGTCAAATGTGTTATTTGTAAGGTATGTTTGTGCATCTGTCTTTTCAATGAATGTCACTTGCTTTAAAATCTGATTTCTAAAGAGTGACGTTTACATGTTTGAAGTGTGACATAAGAGTCCAGAGGTTTGGGGTCACTGTTGAATGACACAACGATGCATTGATTCATTGAGAAATTACATGCAAAATGTTGTTTGATAATGCAGCCTCACATTGTGTCTTCTCTGTTCTTTAGCAAAAATAAGTGTGTGTGTGTGTGTGTGTGTGTGTGCATATGCAGAACAGATGATTGTGATGAGCAAAAAGCAAACGCATCAAACACAGTGAGAGTTCTCTGACTCGTTCGTTGCTTGTTTCATGGCTCAACAGTACATTTATTAAGTAATAATAATAACAACTATTAAGTGTAATTATTAACAGTGCAGATTCAGATTGTTGATTATCAGTGTGTGTCTCTGTGTGTGTCTCTGTGTGTGTGTGTCTGTGCGTGTGTGTGTGTGTGTGTGTGTGTCTGTGTGTGTGTGTGTGTTTGAGAGAGTGTGTCTGTGCGTGTGTGTGTGTGTGTCTGTGCATGTGTGTGTGTGTGTGTGTGTGTGTGTGTGTGTGTGTGTGTGTGTGTGTGTGTGTGTGTGTGTGTGTGTGTGTGTGTGTGTTTGAGAGAGTGTGTCTGTGCGTGTGTGTGTGTGTGTGTGTGTGTCTGTGCGTGTGTGTGTGTGTGTGTGTGTGTGTGTCTGTGCATGTGTGTGTGTAATGTGGCTGGTTGTGGACAGTGGGATAGTCCAGCTAGCAGAGAACAGTCTCAGAACTGACTAACATAAATCTCAAAGTTATGAACAAATGTTCTTGCAGTAACATTAAAAGAGCGTTTGTTCAAATGAGCTGCTTTTTAATTGTTCTCAAAGCATTTTTTAATACATCATTAATGGAATGTTTTTTTGAAACTTTTTAGGTGGACGTTCACCTCAAATTTTCCAAATGTTTTCGGAATGTTCAAATCATTTCAAAGTAACATTCTCATAATGTTATAAAATGATACAATGTTGTAAAAAGATACAATGGAATATTTGGAACGTTCACATGATCAAGAAAGAAGTTTTTAAAAAGCTAAATAAAAGGTTTATAATGTTAGTCAAATGTTCTCCGAGCAGATGCTTGTTAGCTGGGCGACTGCATCCGTCCTAAAACACGATGCAAAACATTTTCCGTTCTTTTGTTTAGTGTTGTGTCGGTGTCACTCGAGACCGAGCGCTTTCATCTGACCAGCTACATAAAACGCTTTGAGCATGAGAGCCGCACATGTTCAGTCCGACAGCATCGCCCTCAGTAGCGAGAGGAATATCTTCTCTACGGAGGATATAGTGACGTGCTGCGTTATAAAACCCGCCGGTTCCAGTGTGACGGCCGCATCACTCTCGTTTGTCACAACTCCAGCCAAGTTTGTGATTGGATGATATCAGGTTTCAGACATCTTAATGCAAGATGTCATCCGATCTGAAACGTGGCATCTTTGTTATCTGCGATTACGGATGGTCTTTGACCCTGGGTTTTGACGTAGTGCTGCAGTTACAGCTCATTTCCTTGCCTATTGTCTCTCTGCGCGTGTTTTCTCTCTCGATTGCCTCTTTGCCTTTTCTTTTTTCAAGTGCCAATTTATTTAAACTCTTTTCCCTTTTTCTTCATTCGCCTTCATTGATTTCCAAACCCCAGCCTTTGGTAGGCAGCTGGGGTCCAGCTGTGTGTGTGTGTGTGTGTGTGTGTCTCTGGCACAGTCTTGTCACAGTGGGCAGAATGCGAGAAACGACAGACAGAGAGAGAGAGAGAGAGACTAAGGAAAAGCCGCTTGTCATTTTGGACAACAGAAGAGAACTGGGCAAGGAATCAGAGAGATCTGAGCAGAGCGAGACAGCGAGGAGTCCAGGCTCCAGGCTTTATTAGTGGTGCTCCCCAAACGAGAGAGCTGAGGCGTCAGACGCAGCAGGAGAGAGAAAGAGGAGAAATTAAAGAAAGGAGCAGAGATTGGGACAGTAAAAGTGTGTGTTCCACTGTGAGATCGCTGACTAAATGAATACGGACCAAATTATAACACTGTGTAACTGTATATATCACAAAACGGTTGTTTCTGCTGGGAATGTCATTAAAAATGCGGTCTATTTTAAACTCTTAGTGGCTGAGACAATAAAAGTGTCTCAGAAGATGTGCAAGATAGCTGACAAAATAGATTAGGACCTAAAGTTATTTTAACACTGCATTTATGTATATATCACAATATAGTTATTGCTGCTAAAACATTTTTTTAAATGTGTTCTATTAAAAAAAATAGAGATTGGGACAGAATATAAGTTTTTCAATTGTGGGATTGCAGAGTATTTGTAGTTTTAATGCTGTGTTACTGTATATATATATATATATATATATACAGTAAAAGCGACTCAGAAGATGTGTGAGATAGTTATTAATTAGAAGCAAAAAAGTAATTTTAACGCTGTTTACACATTATAGTTATTTCTGCTGAAAATCTGATTTAAAAAAACATTGCATTTTAAAGTTTTAGAGATCGAGACCGTAAAAGTTTCTCAGAAGATGTTTCGTTGCATGATTTCTGAGTAAATTAAGATCAAAGGCTTTCGATTGTTTTAATGCTGTTTAACTCCATATAGCACAATATAGTTATTTATGCTGAAAATCTGATTGCATTTATGCATTTAGCAGATGCTGTTATACAAAGCAAACAAACGCAATTCATCAAAAAGCCAACAATATAATTTTTTTTTTTTTTACTTTTATGCTTTGTCTGTTATATAATCAAATGAAAGTGCACTTAATGTGAACACCATCTCATTATATTATATCTTGTTAAGTTTTTATTGCAAATAGATTCACTTCACAACATCTGTTTATGATATTTGTCATTTTCAATATATCTCTTTTAGTTATCTTCTATTTATAAAAGAAAGAGGACGTGGACACAGTATTTATAAATAAACATAAAACAGGTTCTATAACAAAAAACATTCGGTTCAATAGGAGTTATACCCAATCCATTTGGACCAAAAGCCAACAAATATGTATTTTTGGTAATTCACAAAGAGTGTAATTTTCTCCAAAGTGAACAACGACAATCCAATCCTGTATTTGTGGTGGATTAGGTTTATACCAGCATCTAGTAATAGCTTCAGAATTAATTTATTTTTGTTCTTCCTTTCCCAAGGAAACCATTGACACCTTGCCCATGTGTGCTTAAAATCTTTTCTAATACGTTATGATCTTTCCAAAAACGTCTGATATTAGGACATCTCCGAAATATGTGAAAATGGTTAGCATCCTGTGAGCAGCAATGTCTCCAACAACTTAAATTGCCTAGAAATGTATTTTTCTGTTCTGGAGTAAAAAAAAAACGAAGAGTATTTCTCCCCAATGTACTTGACATATATCTTCCCCAGTCTTTAGTTGAGATGGTTATACCACTTTCTTTCTCCCATCTCTCCTTTATGCACAGAGATGAATCTGTTGTAAATCCATCAATGCTTTATAAAGTTTAGTAATCGTCGTGTAAACTGAGGAGTATATTTTAACTTCAGCACTCTTATTTGGATTTCCATCAGTCCCAGAAATGTTGTTTAAGCTGAAGATATCTGAAGAAATCCTTGGATTGTAGATTGAATCTTTCTTTTAGAGAATTAAAGTCTTATAATTGTCCTTTATCTATGATTGTGCAGTAAGCAGTGATCCTTTCCTTAGTCCATATTTTAAAGCGCACATCTAAAGTATTTGGTTTAAAATGAATGAATGATGCATTTATATAGCACGTTATTGTGTATTGTTGTACACCCAAAGTGCTTTACAATCATGGGGGGGGGGGATCTCTCCTCAACCACCACCAGTGTGCAGCATCCACTTGGATGATACAACGGCACCAGTGCGCTCACAACACACCAGCTACAGGTGGAGAGGAGAGAGAGTCATAGAGCCAATCAAGTGTATGCTCTCACCACACACCAGCTACAGGTGGAGAGGAGAGAGAGTCATAGAGCCAATCAAGTGTATGCGCTCACCACACACCAGCTACAGGTGGAGAGGAGAGAGAGTCATAGAGACAATCAAGTGTATGCGCTCACCACACACCAGCTACAGGTGGAGAGGAGAGAGAGTCATAGAGACAATCAAGTGTATGCGCTCACCACACACCAGCTACAGGTGGAGAGGAGAGAGAGTCATAGAGACAATCAAGTGTATGCGCTCACCACACACCAGCTACAGGTGGAGAGGAGAGAGAGTCATAGAGACAATCAAGTGTATGCGCTCACCACACACCAGCTACAGGTGGAGAGGAGAGAGAGTCATAGAGACAATCAAGTGTATGCGCTCACCACACACCAGCTACAGGTGGAGAGGAGAGAGAGTCATAGAGACAATCAAGTGTATGCGCTCACCACACACCAGCTACAGGTGGAGAGGAGAGAGAGTCATAGAGACAATCAAGTGTATGCGTCACCACACACCAGCTACAGGTGGAGAGGAGAGAGAGTCATAGAGACAATCAAGTGTATGCGCTCACCACACACCAGCTACAGGTGGAGAGGAGAGAGAGTCATAGAGACAATCAAGTGTATGCGCTCACCACACACCAGCTACAGGTGGAGAGGAGAGAGAGTCATAGAGACAATCAAGTGTATGCTCTCACCACACACCAGCTACAGGTGGAGAGGAGAGAGAGTCATAGAGACAATCAAGTGTATGCGCTCACCACACACCAGCTACAGGTGGAGAGGAGAGAGAGTCATAGAGACAATCAAGTGTATGCGCTCACCACACACCAGCTACAGGTGGAGAGGAGAGAGAGTCATAGAGACAATCAAGTGTATGCGCTCACCACACACCAGCTACAGGTGGAGAGGAGAGAGAGTCATAGAGACAATCAAGTGTATGCGCTCACCACACACCAGCTACAGGTGGAGAGGAGAGAGAGTCATAGAGACAATCAAGTGTATGCGCTCACCACACACCAGCTACAGGTGGAGAGGAGAGAGAGTCATAGAGACAATCAAGTGTATGCGCTCACCACACACCAGCTACAGGTGGAGAGGAGAGAGAGTCATAGAGCCAATCAAGTGTATGCTCTCACCACACACCAGCTACAGGTGGAGAGGAGAGAGAGTCATAGAGACAATCAAGTGTATGCGCTCACCACACACCAGCTACAGGTGGAGAGGAGAGAGAGTCATAGAGACAATCAAGTGTATGCGCTCACCACACACCAGCTACAGGTGGAGAGGAGAGAGAGTCATAGAGACAATCAAGTGTATGCTCTCACCACACACCAGCTACAGGTGGAGAGGAGAGAGAGTCATAGAGACAATCAAGTGTATGCGCTCACCACACACCAGCTACAGGTGGAGAGGAGAGAGAGTCATAGAGACAATCAAGTGTATGCGCTCACCACACACCAGCTACAGGTGGAGAGGAGAGAGAGTCATAGAGACAATCAAGTGTATGCGCTCACCACACACCAGCTACAGGTGGAGAGGAGAGAGAGTCATAGAGACAATCAAGTGTATGCGCTCACCACACACCAGCTACAGGTGGAGAGGAGAGAGAGTCATAGAGACAATCAAGTGTATGCGCTCACCACACACCAGCTACAGGTGGAGAGGAGAGAGAGTCATAGAGACAATCAAGTGTATGCTCTCACCACACACCAGCTACAGGTGGAGAGGAGAGAGAGTCATAGAGACAATCAAGTGTATGCGCTCACCACACACCAGCTACAGGTGGAGAGGAGAGAGAGTCATAGAGACAATCAAGTGTATGCGCTCACCACACACCAGCTACAGGTGGAGAGGAGAGAGAGTCATAGAGCCAATCAAGTGTATGCTCTCACCACACACCAGCTACAGGTGGAGAGGAGAGAGAGTCATAGAGACAATCAAGTGTATGCGCTCACCACACACCAGCTACAGGTGGAGAGGAGAGAGAGTCATAGAGACAATCAAGTATTCTCTAAATATTTCGACTTTATTCTCGAAAAATTTGAACTTTATTCTCAAAATATTTAGACTTTAATCTCGTTATTTTATTTTTTTTACAAGGCGCTAAAACTCCGTCATAATAATTAAAGGTCAATACTTGTGTTTTTAAAATATTCAATTTAAATCCTGAAAAAGACCCAAAAGTTTGTAATGTTTCCCATAGCTCAGCCCGTAGCTAACCATTGACTCCTGGATCCTTTAGCAACACCAATAGTGCTAATAGTGCTATTTTATGCTCGTCGCCTTTGATGTTAATACCCTTTATTTTTTTATTTTCCCTGATCCACTGCCCCAGGGGTTCGATAAACAATGCGAAGAGTAGAGGGGCAGGATACAAAACATTTATATAATTTTCATATTAAATCTCTGCCGTCTGTTGTACTGTGTTTACCGTTCTCAGAACGTGCTGGCAAGGTTCTCTCCATGTTATGATAAATAAAGCTCTAGTAATTTTAATAAAATGTTCATTTAGAGTTATCTGGCCTTTAATAATGTTCTCAACACATTTTGTAGCACAAAAACACTATTTCTGAAACTTTTTAGTTGGACGTTTGTCTAACGTTTTTTAAACGTTAGTTTGTTTCAGAATGTTTAGGGAACAATCAAAAGTAACATTTCCATAATGTAAATAAATGGAATGTTCGCTTAACGTTCGTATAACCAAGAAAAACTATATTTGAATTTAACATTCCGAAAAAGTTCATAAATAAAATGTTCATAACTTCATGGGAACATATTTTCATTAGCTGAGCATCTTAATCAGCAGCTCTGGTTTAATTAAAGCAGGAAAAGTTGAATTTCTCAGTACAGTTCTCATGCATGTTAAGCGTGTGTTAAACGCGTGCGTGAGAGGCTGTGGTTTACATGCGTTTCCTCGGGTCATGTCTGTGTGTGGCCGCTGCTGTGACTCAGATGTTCAGCTTCGGTCACATTAAGTCCAGCGCCTTTATAAAAAACAGAAACTCACTTAAAATGTCCTGCAGCATTAAATTGCTTTGGCATTTGTATTTGGGAATTTTGAGGCAGAATAATCAGAAAGGCAGTTATTGAATGTAGAGCAAATGGAGGCTGTGTTTCTGTCTATTTTCTATTTCTCTTGATGAGATGTTGGAGAAGCATTTCAGTGCATTCAGTCTCCCGAGCTTTAAAAGAGCTCTAAGCGATAACATTTTCCTGTGGGTTTGTGTTTGAAGTTAGATGACGGTTTGTGAAGTAAACAGTTGACTTGCGCCATGCTTTAACACAGGACGAATCGCTGATACTCACCTAACTGATGCGTCTGCGGTGTTGATGTTGTTGTTTGCTTGTCAGAATAGGGATAAACACACACCTATACAGCACTGGCCGCTTAAAACACACACACACACACACACACACACACACACACAGAGAGTTCACCCACCACGGTAAACACACAAGCGCATACACCCGTAGAGAGTTTTGTTTGTGTGCAATGTGTCGTGATGGACTGACAGGGCTGTAAACAGTGTATCTTTGCTGAGTAAAGTCTGTTTGCCTGTTTGCGTCTTGTGGTAGCGAACTGCCATGCTCAATTTACACACACACACACACACACACACACACACACACACAGAGGTCATACGTAATGGAATAGCTCGTCTTAACTAGAAGTTTTTATTTGGTTTTGTCCTGGATCGACTTCTTCTTATAGTCATGTGGTAACAAAAACACATTATATTCCAGTCGTTCCCTTTAGTTCCTACATGAAATCAATCCCATAAACTCTCCTAACTGTGAACGATTCATCAGTGAGTGTTCAGCATCTTGTCTTCGTCAGTTTTTAGACTTGACTTTCAGTCACATCCCAGTCAGATGCTTTAAAATGAAACACTCATTAAATTAAAGGAAGGCGTTTAATAGTCCGTCCTGTTGTGTTCGTCACTGAGTTTGAAAGCAGCACGTGTTCATTACAGAATATTAGTTTAATCTGACACCCGTCAGCAAACGTGCATGCACCATTATCAACAGAAATCATAATTGTAATCATAAATGCAACTAGTAATATCATGCAATTTTCAAAATCATGCTAGGTGTCAAGTGCAGCGATTTTAACAAGAGTTCAGAAGAGTTGAAAAGAAACTGTGTAAAAATGTTTACAATAAAAAAATATTAACAAATAAAATGTAACTAAATAACAAATTGATTAGAATAAGTGTACATTGCTTAAATTAATTAAATAAATATAAACAAATAATAAATACTTTTTTATTTATTAATAAATAATTATGACTTAAACAAATAAAAAATACATTTAACACAGTAATGTAACATAACAGAATGTATATTTCCAAATAATATTTTAAACGTATAATGTTGTTGTAATATCTGTGGACACACACACACACACACACACACACAGGCACGCACGCACGCACGCAGACACACACACACACACACACACACACACACAGAGACACACAGACACACACAGAGACACACACACAGACACACACACACACACACACACACACACACACACACAGACACACACACACACACACAGACACACACACAGACACACACACAGACACACACACAGACACACACACACACACAGACACACACACAGACACACACACACACAGACACACACACAGACACACACACACAGAGACACACACACACACACACAGAGACAGACACACGCACACACAGACACAGACACACGCACACACAGACACACGCACACACACATAGACACACACACAAACACACACACACACACACAGTTCAGTGAGTGAGGATCTATCACAAAATCAATGGTTTCATATGAAGTCAATTATATTTCTTATATCCTGTATATTATATTTATGTTTCACAGCAGCTTTACAGAAAATAATAATGTTTATAATATCTTCATGCCTTATAGTTGCATTTAGCAGAATAGAGCTGGATAGTTTTGCGTTGACATAAGCAAAAACAGTTAGTAATTGCAACAGTTAATGCTCACACAAAACCGAGAGACAGAAACACAAATCAAAAGATGACCCCTGAACCTCTACAACAGTGAACTCCAGCTCTTCTACAGGTTTCACCGCATTAACAAGGACATGTTTGACTGGTGAGGACATTTAAAGTAAAGCGAAGCGTTGAGCCAACACTTTTAACTGGAACGTCTGGTTATTTCTCCTGCACACGTCACACATCTCCCGCTCTGCGGACAGGAGCGAGTGTGTATGATGTGTTATGAGATGGTCAGATTTGATAAGTCCAGGGATCTGACGACAGGAAGTCGAGTCGTGAGAAAGGAAGTCAGCGATGAATCCGATTCTATCACAGAGCAGCAACATCGGACACAAACCAGTGCAGCTTGCATTTGTGTTTCTAATAGAATTACTCAGGAGGAATAGAACTAGTCACAAACGAGTTGTACAGTAAGATATACGGTAGATATTTGAGGGGAAACGTTTCAGTTCATAACGAGATCTCTTATTAATATGTGACTCTGGAGCACAAAAGCAGTCTTAAGTCGCTGGGGTATATTTGTAGAAATAGCCAAAAATACACAATATGGGTCAAAATGATAGATTTTTCTTTTATGCCAAAAATCATTAGGATATTAAGATCATGTTCCATGAAGATATTTAGTACATTTCCTACCATAAACTTAATTATTGATTATTAATATGCATTGCTAAGAACTTAATTTGAACAACTTTAAAGATGATTTTCTCAATATTTAGATTTTTTTGCACCCTCAGATTCCAGATTTACAAATATTGTCCAAACCATACATCAATGGAAATATTATTTATTCAGCTTCCAGATGATGCATAAATCTCAATTTCGCCAAATTAACTCTTATGACTGGTTTTGTGCTCCATTTGTATAGTGCTTTTCACGATACCAGTCGTTGCAAAGCAGCTTTACAGAAAAGATCAAGTTTCTACATTATATTGAAGAGTAGGTTATTAGTGGTGACTATGACACGTAATCAAACAGACGGTGAACACTGTTAACTGCAATGATTATATGTTGCGATGAAGCAAAATGTGGTCGTTTTAAACGTTGTTCCAGGGTTAGCATCATCTGAATCTCTCCCAGATAACAGAGAACGTTCTCTCAATGATATAAACAAAGTTATGTGGTCTTCGATAGTGTCTTTAAAAACATTGTTTCTTCATTGTTCTCGGAATGTTTTTCAGAGATGTTTAGCTGGACGTTCATCTGATGTTTTTAAACTTGTTTCAAACATTCCGAGAACGTTTAAAAGTAGCGTTCCAAATAAAGTTTGTTCTTTTCAGCATTCACAGAACAGAAAAAATTCATTCAAAACATAAAACATTTTCATAACACATTTCTATTCGCTGGGATGTGTTCTTCATCGAAGTAACATCTGCACGTCTAAAGTTTAGGAGGAACAATTGAGATTGTGTGATTTCTCTTTCCAGCGGGTTTGAGCGCGGATCGGAAAAGCACGTTTTTTTAATCGCTGCCAAGCCAGAGACAAAACTGGGCCTTCCTTAAAACACATAAATGTCTGTGGTTGATGGCAGAGCGACGACGAGAGAGGAAAATTATTGATTATGAAGTTATTTGGCACTGATTTACTGTATATGAGCAGTGATGCGACACTGAGGTGTGACTATCTGTGTAACACACACACTCTCTCACACACACGCACAGACACGCACAGACACACACACACAGACACACACACACACACACACACACACACACACACACACACACAC
>CM049877.1:980930-983430 GCA_027474115.1 Schizopygopsis malacanthus
CACACACACACACACACACACACACACTCTACTCCTTTCATCTGCATGCAAACTCTTTCCTCACTGCACGTTTTCTCTTCAGGTGTTTTTTGTGTGTGTGCTAAATCACACCTTTGACAGTCTGGCGTTCTCTGCGCTCGGCTGGTCGTCTCGGAGCTGAAGGTGCTCTTCCCGCTGCGTTTACCGTAAACCCTGAAGCTTGTGAATCAGCGGGGCCAACCCTGACGGAGAGCGTTTTGCATTCTCAGAGCGACTCATGCAGTCATGCAGTCACTAAAACAGCATCTCAATCAACGCAGATGCGAACGACGATCAGGAGTCTGGAAAGTCTGTTAGGAAACGATCGGAGAACCTGATATGTACTTCACTTATGTCTGTTTAGAGTGCTTTTTTCAGTTCACTAAATGAGGTGCTTTTACTTTAATTTACTGTAATCTATCTGATCATGCATAACAAATTATGCGCTTAATCACCAGAAAATGAATATGCAGTCCTCATTTACTCACCTCAAGATGTTCCGATAGAGATATAAAAAAAAATCTCGGTGTTTTTTGTACATACAGTGAATTACAAAAGTCATTTTTGTCACCTTTACATTTCCTGAAAATGATCAGATATGATATGAAGTATAATATAATGTAAAGAAAGATGCTCAAACACATTTAAAAAACAAAACATGTCAGAAAAAATGTTATTTTATTTGTTTAAACTGGGTTTTAATTGCTAAAATATTAGTTTAACTACTATTTAGTTGGATTTTAAAAATCTAAATTTTTTAATTACTAAAAATGTAATCCCAAATGTCATTTTTTGTAAAGAAAGATGCACAAACATATTTACTGTAAAAACAAAACCTTACAGAAAACGACATTTGTTGGGTTTTACAAGCTAAAAATATCAGTTTTACTGCAATTTAACTGCTAAAATATCATATCTAACACTAACTCAAACTGTAAATCACAAAGGCTCCCAACATCAGAGTTATGGGTTCGATTCCTCGGGAACATGAACTGATCAAATGTATGAATGAATGATGCTTTTATATATTAAATATAGATGCAATGCAAGCCGCTTTGGGTACAAGCATTTCCCAAACGCATAAATGTAAATATCATGTCATTTACATTTATGCATTTAGCAGATGCTTTTATCCAAAGCGACTTACAGTGCATTCAGGCTATACATTTGTATTGTCACAATCGAACCCACAACCTTTGCGCTGCTAACACAATGCTCTAACCACTGAGCCACAGGAACACGTCATGTCATTTATTGTAAGGAACACTTTAAAAACAAAATAATTAAACAAAAATATTAGTTTAACTGATATAAAATCATGCTTCATAAGGTGGAGAACAATCTGTGGAAATGTAATATTGATTTCTTTAATATTTACTGCGTGAGAAGATTGATATCACAGTGAAATCAAACGCTGATGCTCGTTATCTCATAATTATATTGTGAGACTTTATCCTGGATTTCACAGAGAGGGCCGCGTTGGTTGGGTTTAAGCTAAAGCACCAGACAGCAGTCCGTGTGGTTAGTGGTTAGTTAGTGATTGCTGCTGCTAGTTAATGTGATTCTCCACAGCTGGTCACCTTCACTAAACACCTGATTCAAGCACTTTGAGACACAAACAGTGCGGTTAATGAACAGAAAGCACACTTTAAGAAGTGATCAGATACTTTTATTTGTGTTATAATAAACTGTTTAACAAGCAATGTCTATAATTACACTCTTAGAAATAAAGGTACAAAAGCTGTCACTGGGTCGGTATCTTTTCAAAAGGTTCTCTGTTGTATCTATTATGTACACTTTAAGTATTAATATGTACCTTTAAGGTATCAAACATGTATCTTTTGAACAGGTACCGGCCCAGTGACAGCGTTTGTACCTTTATTTCTGAAGTGTACTGATGAGAAGAAAGAAGCTACTCCATTTAAACATACAAATACATAAACGATCACTACAATATCACTAGAGGAAAGATGTATTGCGTTTACTGCGTGATCAGCTTGGTTTCAGATGCTTCTCCTAAAGTCCCCGAGGTGAAGCACAAATGAGTCAGTCATTGAGATCTGAAGTGCTGTTGCTGAGATCTCTTCTGAAGAGACTCGTTTGCTCTCCGTTAATCTCCCTGCTGTCATTAGTGATTTGTCGTACGGGTTCCCATGATGCATCTGACCTGGAACTGATACTACGTCTGGGACACAAACACACGTTTGATGGAGGCGCTGTGAAAGCTCCCCACACACTCTGAAAACACTGTTATATCTCAGACACAAGCAAATATCAGTGAAATATCTCCACTGAGTCGTCTAAACACAAATCAAAGGAAGAATTCGCTTGTTTGGTGTTTCAGAAGAGATCTCAAACGTATCACATGATCTGCTTTTTACATCACTTTAGCTCTGTGCTCTTCCTTCAGATGATTCTTGATGTTGCTTATATATATATATATATATATATATATATTCTTCAGCTAGAGATGATGTATGGC
>CM049877.1:988430-1000930 GCA_027474115.1 Schizopygopsis malacanthus
CAAACAGGGAACACGTATTAAACCACACGTCACGTCAGGCCAAGTGAAAACATGCCTGGTTCATTCACTCGTCCTAACAGCTTTCAGGCCTTCGTTTTCTCATGCGCTCTTCACCCCAAACACTGCGCAGCCCAATCCCCGTTTGGGACCATTATAATGCGTGAGTCTGCGGCTGCCAATCCATTCAAGTGTGTTTATACATGTATACAAGCCAGCTGATGTCAATCACAGCCTGTTCATCAAGTTCATGTTGCACATTTGGGACTTTTTACAAGATTTAAGCGATTAGGCTGAATATAATTCAAACATTAAAAACACATCTGTGTGTGTGTCTGTGTGTGTGTGTGTGTGTGTGTGTGTGTGTGTCGTCTGTGTCTGTCTGTGTGTGTGCATGTGTGTGTGTGTGCGTGCATACATGCGCGTGTACGTCTGTGTGTGTGTGTGTGTGTGTGTTCGCGCATGTGTGCATGCATGTGTGTGTGTGCGTGCATACGTGCGCGTGTACGTCTGTCTGTGTCTGTCTCTCTGTGTCTCTGTGTGTGTGTGTGTGTGTGTGTGTGTGTCTCTCCCTCTCTCTCTTTGTGTCTGTGTGTGTGTGTGTGTGTGCGCGCGTTTGTGTCTGTCTGTGTCTGTGTCTTTGCTTGTGTCTAGACTGTGTGTGTGTGTGTGTGTGTGTCTGTGTGTGTGTGTCTGTGTGTGTGTGTGTGTCGTGCGTGTGCGCGTGTACGTCTGTCTGTGTCTGTGTCTTTGCTTGTGTCTAGACTGTGTGTGTGTGTGCATGCGTGTGCGTCTGTCTGTGTCTGTGTCTTTGCTTGTGTCTAGAGTGTGTGTGTGTGTGTGTGTGTGTGTGTGTTTGTGTCTCTGTGTGTGTGTGTGTGTGTGTGTGTGTGTGTGTGTGTGTGTGTGTGTGTGTGTTTGTGTCTGTGTGTGTGTGTGTGTGTCTGTGTGTGTGTGTGTCTGTGTGTGTGTGTGTGTGTGTGTGTGTCTGTGTGTGTGTTTGTGTGTGCATGAGCATTAATTCATATATCTAATGCTACAGGAATCATTTCAAAAGCCTTTACTGACATGAATTTAATTTTCACTCATATGCTTTAAAAACCGTTGCTCTTGTGCTTTTAGAGAACTTCACACGTCATGTTTTTTTTATCTTTTCCGTTTAATGTTAACAGTTTTTTTTTTTTTTCACAAGATCTTAATCTTAGCCCTTTGACAGACATCTAAGCTTAAAACTGTCAGTCAGCTTATATTACATTCCTGCAGCTCTTTCCATGTCATGCTGGGATCAACGCTAATTGTTGTTATTTGTATTATTTTTTACATTTGTTAAATTTTTTTGAGTCCTATAGCTATTTCCAAATTAATAAATAATGTATACAATAACAAAATGATAAATAAATACTGTTTTCTGAAACCGTTGCATATTGCATACTGTTTCACACACACACACACATATATATATATATATATATACAGAGAGAGAGAGAGAATAGCAGTATGTACTTAATATGCAGTCTTAAGCAGTATTTTATGAACAAAGTGACATTTAAAACCATTAAGTGTTTTTCTCTCCTTTGAATGGGTCTGTGCAAAAATTAAAAATGGAAAAATGATAATAATAATGACATTTTAATGTGTGAATGTTATCTATTTCAAAGCTATTTTTGCAATTCAATTTGTTTTTAGATTTCACTTTCACATTAAACAGAATTAGATATAGAGTAGAGTTAATACAATAATATTATTTCCAAGTTAATAAATGAAAATATAAATTGATTAGTACCGAAACATTTGTGAATGTCATTAATCAGATCAAGTGTGAGCTATTTTTGCAATGCAATGTTTTAATTATTATAAAAATCGCATTAGTCAGAATGAGATATTGAGCAAAGATAATAAAGTCTGTGAAGTCATTCGTTAGATCACGGGTGATCAGTTTTAGATGCACTTTATTGGTATATTGATTGTGAGGTCCGTGTGAAGTCGTTCGTTAGATCACGGGTGATCAGTTTTAGATGCACTCTATTGGTATATTGATTGTGAATGCTGTGCTTTCTCAGGGGAGCTGGAGCGCTGCCTGGGCTCTGAGGGCGAGGATGAGGGCAGTGTTTGGGGGATGGAGGTTCTGGACAGCACAGATGCTCAGGATAAAGTCAGTCTGACGCCCAGCGAGGGCACGGAGCCCGGCAGTCCCGTCCCGTGTGCGGAGAGCTGGGCCAACACGAAACCACGCCGCTCAAAATCCCGGCCGCAGACCCTGAACACTGTAAGTCACTCCAGCCGGCACTTCACACAAAACAACGACTACAATTAAAACCAAAAACAGGCTTTTACAGGAGAATCCTTTTTAGACTCCGGAACAGAACCTATAATGAAACAT
Organism: Schizopygopsis malacanthus; assembly: GCA_027474115.1. Classification (NCBI taxonomy): domain Eukaryota; kingdom Metazoa; phylum Chordata; class Actinopteri; order Cypriniformes; family Cyprinidae; genus Schizopygopsis; species Schizopygopsis malacanthus. The sequence goes on from CM049877.1 coordinate 990,808, forward strand.
CAAGAACCGTTTTAACAAAGAAGCTGTATGAAGTACACTACACAGTGTGATCATACTAGTGTAGCATGCTACATTGTTGTCACATGACCTCAACATGAAAGAGCAACAAACTCTCATTATTTGATATGCTACTCGTACATGTGGAGGTCATGTGACAACAATGTAGCATACTACAGTATGCTGTTAACCGCCTTGTATTACTTATAGAAAATAATAGAAGATATGATGAGAAAAAATATCAAATATACATTTACATAATGAATAAAATGGATTTAATTATTATTTTTTAAAGATCAACATGAAGTGTTTTTTCTCATCCTTGAGCTTGTCCATACTAAGTACTAAAATAAAATATGTTATGTGACAACAATGTAGCATACTACTGTCTGAAATTGTTGCATACTGCTTACTGTTTCATCTATTATGTTTTGGTTAGAAAATAGCAGTGTGCATACTTAGTGTGCAGTATTTAGTATGTAGTATGCTAGGATTAGATTCTGAACAAAGGACTTAAAGTGGCATTAAAACCTAGTTTTAAAAACATTTAGTGTTTTTCGCACCCTTGAACTAGTCTGTAATAAGTACAAAAATTATAAATGCAAACTAAAAAGTATTTTTTAATACTTGTTGACTCATGTTGAGTACATGTGACCGCAATGTAGCACAATACTGTTGCCTACCGCATACTGCTTCACATGTTTTCTAGCAGTATGTAGTATGCAGTATGTCTATGTAGTATGCAGTATGTCTATGCAGTATGTATGTAGTATGCAGTATGTCTATGTAGTATGCAGTATGTCTATGTAGTATGCAGTATGTCTATGTAGTATGCAGTATGCCTATGTAGTATGCAGTATGCCTATGTAGTATGCAGTATGTCTATGTAGTATGCAGTATGTATGCAGTATGTATGCAGTATGCAGTATGTATGTAGTATGCTATGTAGTATGTCTATGTAGTATGCAGTATGTCTATGTAGTATGCAGTATGCCTATGTAGTATGCAGTATGCCTATGTAGTATGCAGTATTCAGTAGTATGCTAGGATTGCATAAAGTTACATTAAAACCTGGTTTTAGTGTTTTTCTCACCCTTGAAACGGTGTATAGGATTGTGTTTTGAACAAAGTAAAAAAATTAAAATTAAGTTAAATATTTTTGACATTAAAATCCCACATTGTTTTCTCGCCCTAGAACTGGTCCATACTAAGTACAACAACTTAAAATGCTAAATAAAAACAAACGTATTTCAATAAAGATGACTGGATGCCATTCTCATACTGAGGTCATGTACTATTTCACATGTCAGAAAATAACAGTATGCATACTTGGCGTGCAGTATTCAGTGAGTAATAAAGTAGGATTTAATTCCGAACAGCCTAAAGCGACCTAAAATGACATTAGTTGCTTTTCCATCCCTTGATACGATGCACAGGATTGTGTTCTGAACAAAGTAACCTAAAGTAACCAATTAGTTTTTCTCACCCTATAGAACTAATCCATACAAAAACACGAAAATGTTAAATAAAAAAATTAAAAACAAATGTACCTTAATAACGACCGGGTGCTATTCTCATATTGAGGTCATGTAGTGTTTCACATTTAATTGCAGTATGCATACTTAGTATGCAATATTCAGTAAGTAGTATGCATAAGTGACATTAAAACCCATGTTTAGTGTTTTCCTCACCCTTGAAGAGATCTGTACTACGTAGTATTCATAACTTTGACTTAAACTCATCAGATGTGATGAGGAAGATAAGAAAGATGAGTGAGCGGCCTACATTCACGTCAGCTTCACACAGTACAGACATGACACATTTAAGAGTTTAAGTGTAATGAGTCTGAGAACTCATCAAGCCTCGTAATGTTTCCTCACATCAAACGAGGTGACGGTTCTCCTCCGAAATCAAAACTGAGCGTGTGAGCGTTTCTCTCCGAGATCAAACGCTCAGAGTTCGCCTACACCAGACTATTTACAGCGTGGACTCTTCCACGGCCACATGAGAGAAGGAGAGCGCTGGAAAGCCCGTGCCAACATCTGCAAACGTTTGAGCGCTGGTCCTGCGTCGCCGCGCCGCGCCGTGTTTGATGCTTGTGTTTTACTCTTAGTGCTTTCAAGCGAGACATTTTCTCTTCAAGCCGAAGCATCCTCCGTATTTCATTTGTGAGAATCACAGAGAATCTGCATGAAAGATAACAGGCTGATATAAGGAGTTTAATAACTGCGATGTAAGCTATAATAAGACAAACAGCGTTTATATATATATATATACACAGTCGGACAAATACTTAAAGATGTTTATTTGTGTTTAATCTGGACTAAATCATGCCAGACCAGAAAAGATACAAGTTGTTGAAAATGTTTTCATTGTTTTTTTATTATTTGCTTCTATTGTTATCTTTTGTAATTATTCTTTGATTATATTTAATACAAAAAATATCAAATTAAATATTAAAATATATATAAACTCTATAAATTAAGTTGCATCCTTGATATTTTTTGTACTTTAATGTTTGTTTACTTTATACATTTGTATTGTGTTTTTTTAATTGCATGCAGATTATCTTTTTGTTATTTCAACTTTTAAATGAATATAATGTTAATATAAACATGCAAACATATTACTTTTAGCACTGACTTGATGTAAAGTTAAAACGAATTGACATTTGGACTAAATAAAAGCAAGCCTTTATGGCATAATATTCCCCCTCAAAATATTAAAAATGTCATTTAAAAACAGTACATTTAAGTAATATTTACACATTTTAATTTTATGCCAAAAATCTGGTATATTTGTAGCAATAGCCAACAATACATCGTATGGGTCAAATTTATACATTTTTCTTTTATGCCAAAAATCATTAGGATATTAAGATCATGTTCCATGAAGATATTTAGTACATTTCCTACCATAAATATATCAAAACATAATTTTTGATTAGTAATATGCATTGCTAAGAACTTAATTTGAACAACTTTAAAGATGATTTTCTCAATATTTAGATTTTTTTGCACCCTCAGATTCTCAAATATTGTCCAAACCATACATCAATGGAAATATTATTTGAATTTTTGAAATGTTGTATATTGTGGTCCAGGGTCACATATATCATCTTTAGATAAAAGTACACGTTTTTAAACTTTGATATGACACTAATGTTTATTAATCTTTCAGCATGTTTAATAATGATAATGTTGCTGCACGTGTCTCTTTCAGGTCCGGCTGACGCTCGTGTGATGGACGGCGCGCCGCATTACGATCTGCTCAGCCCGATTCATACACAACAACACAACGGATCCGTCAGCTCGTACCATTTAGACGCCGTTCACGGCGACATGTCGCCCGTCTGCTGGTCACCCGGAGAACACGAGTCGCCCGAGGGCAAAGGTCAACTAGTAGAGCTTGTCAATTCAGTTTTTTTAATGATTTTACATTGTGTCCTGGGGTGTAATTATAACCCGAGTATGATTTTTCATTAAAAACAGTCCAAATTTAGATATAAATGGTCATTTTAGAAAGAAATGGTTCGATTGGAAGGGGCGTGTCTTCTGTGGGACTTCAATATAAACGCCCACTTCTATGATTGGCTGACATCTTTTGCATATGAAATGAGCATTACATGTGGATTTCTGTCAAAAAATATATTTCTGGTGCTTTTACTTTAACAACATCTCAAGTGTGTAAATTACTAGTGTGTGGTTTTTCATTAAAAACATTCAAAATGTAGATATAATTCGTCATTTTAGAAAGAAATGGTCGATTGGAAGGGGCGTGTCTTCTGTGGGACTTCGATGTAATGAAGTCTGCTATGATTGGCTGACATCTTTGCATATGAAATGAGCATGCATGTGGATTTCTATCTCTCAAAAAAAAAAATCTGTGTTTTTACTATAACAACTTCTCATATGAGTAAATTAGCATGTTTTTCCATTAAAAGCAGTCCAAATTTAGAAATAAATGGTCATTTGAGAAAGAAATGGTTGAATGGAAGAGGCGTGTCTTCAATGTAAACGCCCACTGCTGTGATTGGCTGACATCTTTGCATATGAAATGAGCATTACATTTCTCTCTCGAAACCTTTTACTGCATTTTTACTATAAAAACTTCTCATATGTGTAAAATAAATATCAATAACCTATTGATTCTCCATTTAATGACGACTTTAAAGAAATGATTCACCCAAAAATGATCATTCTGTCTTACTCCCCCTCATCCCAGCTAACAGGCAGCGTTTATTAAAAGTGATATAAATGCTAGGAAAGTAATGTTTATGGAACATTCTTAAAGCGTTATTAGTATTTGATGAACGTTCTAATAACACGGAGAGAAATGTTCTCGGATCAAGATTCTGAGAAACGTCCTTCTGTTACCTGAATGTTCTAAAACATGTCAATAATGTTACAATCGCTGCAAGAAAACGGACTTTTTCAACATTCAAATAACGTTATATTTGTGGGTAAAAATAATGTCAGTAGAATGTTGTAAGAAAACATTTATGTAACATTTAAAATAAATCATGACAAGAAAACTGCACTGTATTAGAAATAAATGTTAAATTAATTTTGGCTAAAATTCTAAGAAATATTTTTGTAAAATTTAAATAACATTAGAAACACAACGAAAACTGGATATTTTAATGCTCTTATAATATAAAAAAAACATATTTTGGGTAAAAATAACATTAGTAGATTTTTCTGAGAAATGTTTTTGTAACCTTTAAATAACATTACAATCACAAGAAGAAAACTACATTTTTACATTCTTAAAAAAAACTACATTTTTCATATTTTGAGGAAAAATAACAGTGTTGTAAGAAATGTTTTTGTAGACTTTAAGTAACATTATAATCACTGGACATCTCACCGTTTCAGAAATGTTTTTATATCCTAAATGTGTTCCCTCGGATGCCAAACCTGATTTAATTCTTCCTTTCTACTGAAAAACTGAATTATGACTGTTTATTTATTTAAAGATGAATCCCAAAACAAAAAGTGACGGGAATCTCTCTGTGCAGACGGTGGAGCCCTAAACCCCGAGACGCACCGGCGCGACGCGTCTCTGCAGGAACACATGAAGTTCTGTCAGGACCGGGATGGAGGAGACGGCGCTTGTCCTCTGTGTGGATTCAGTACACCGTACCGCGCTCAGATGGAGCGACACCTGACCCTCCACAGCCAGGTGCTGACATCAGACGCGTGCATAACTAACCACACACATACAGAAACACAGCATGCTCATGACTGCACGTGTCTTCCAGAACTCCACGTCTGAGCCCGGTCTGGAGAGCCGAAAGTTCAAGTGCAGTCAGTGTGGAAAGGCCTTTAAATACAAGCATCACCTCAAAGAGCACCTGCGCATTCACAGCGGTAAGAGACTCGAGGGATTCTGCAGAAGGAGTCTCACTAAGACATAACCCTCATATTTTACCACAAATCAGATCGTGCATAAAGTAAATAAAGGACTGATGGGATTTCTCTGATGTGCTGGGATTTCTTTAAGCAATTAAGCACATTTATCTGCCAAAGTCTTTATTGTCATGTAAATATATTGCTGTTTTTAAAGTAATGAAAATTAGTCTAAATGCCAAAAAAAAGTAAAAAAGGGAAAAATGAAAATTACACTAATTGCTTAAAAAATTATGATGTTCAAATATATTATTTTTAAAGTAATGAAAACGAACCTGATTGCCTCCAAAAATAAGGTTAAAAATACATAAATAAACATATTGTTGTTTTTCAAGTTATGAAAATTAGCCTAATTGCCTAAAAAGAATGTCCAAAAAATATTGTTATTTTAAAGAAATGATAATTATCCTGTCCAGACACAATTTTGTTTTGTTTTTTTATTTGTTTATTTATTTTAGGGGGTTACATTTGCTGTTATAATAATAATAATAATACAATTACAAGATATTAATTAGATATTAGATATTAATGCAATACATCTTATTAGTATAATAAATAGTTCAAATAAGAAAATATATATTTGAAATTGGAGTGAGCCCATTTCTGCCACATAAGAAAACCAAATTATTAATAAAACAGTCATGCTTTGGTAAATAATTGACATAAAATCAGAATTATGACATTAAATGTTAAAATTATGAGATGCTATGCCACATAGGGAAAGATCATGCTTTGGTAAATCATAATTATAAAAAAAATATATATATATATAAAGTTTTAATATAATTTTAAGTAAAAATTATAACAAAAGTCAGAATTTTGACATAAAAGTACATTTTTGTTAGAATTTTGTCTGTCAAAATTTCAAAATTATATGTCAGAATTATGATTTAGAAAAAGCATGATAATGGGCATCCATAAGAAATGTGACCTGAACATTTTTTGACAGATTCATTAATAATCGATGATAATAAACGTCTATGGGCCGGTTTGACTAAACAGGGCAGATTAGTGCGAGAGTGTAAATCCAAAACAGCGCCGGAGAGCGAGGACATTTCTGCAGGTGACGACTGACGACGCAAGCTAACGAACACAGACCAACATCTCATTTACACACGGACCAATGCAATATACCAACCGCAGCGCAAATTAGCATAGTCACAAATAAAGAATAAAGAATCCACAGTTCATAAAAACATCAATAAATGGTTGAGAGGCCAAAAAATGAATGTTTGATAGAAGTTTTAATAGAGCTGGTATAGTGTCGTAGTTGATTGTATTCCAAGTCGTCTTTTATTAACTGAAGCAAACTAAAAATAACATGTCTTGGCAAACGATATGTTTGTATAATGTGTTCTTCTGGCATTCAAAATAAATTAATACATGTGGAACAAATCTAGTCCCTTCTGCCACACGCTCTCTGTTCTCTGCAACAATAATAGCAGCCGCTTCGAGCGCAAAAGAGTTTAAGATGTGCTTTTATCGGGCGTTAAATAATGTCGCAAATACCAGTAACTTGACGAGCGCAAACGTTAGTAAATCTCATTGTGGGATTCGTTTTAATTCTCTCCTCCCATAAATTTTGGGTCTGAAAGGGAAACTCCTACAAATGCATATTCAATAAGGTCAGGTGCAAAAATAACTGTTTTATACCTTTTCGCGTCTTAAGTAAAATCTGGTTTGCGTTGGCGCATGCTTTAGTAAATCCGGCACATAGTTTGTAAACATAAACTTTTATTCTGATTGTGATTAATCGCGATTAATCATTTTGCATAATTTAAAAACATACATATATGCGTGTATTTATATATACACAATAAGTATACACAGTACACACACACACATATATAGTATGTAAACGAAAACATTTATTTTGAATGCGATTAATCGCAATTAATCGCTTTGCATTAAAAATATATATTTTTTAATATATGCATTTATGTGTGCTATGTAAATATACATAGTACACATACACATATGTGACCATTGAGCACAAAACCAGTCATAAGGGTCAATTTTTCGAAATTGAAATGTTTGTATCATCTGAATGTATCATCTGAAAGCTGAATAAATAATCTTTCCATTGATGTATGGCTTGTTATGATCGGACAATATTTGAAAACCTGGAATCTGAGGGTGCAAAAAAATCTAAATATTGTGAAAATCATCTTTAAAGTTGTTCAAATTAAGTTCTTAGCAATGCATATTAATAATCAAAAATTAAGTTGTAATATATTTATGGTAGGAAATTTACAAAATATCTTCATGGAACATGATCTTAATATCTAATGATTTTTGGCATAAAATAACATTTATAATTTTGACCCATACAATTGGCTATTGCTACAAATATACCTGTGCTGCTTATGACACATATTGTATAACATTTTTTTAAATCGTTTTACAGTTCAAATATTTTTTTAAATATATACATATATGTGTGTATTTATGTATACCTAATACATATACACAGTACACACACACATATAGAATGTAAACAAACTTTTACTTTGAATGCGATTAATGGTGTTGCAGCCCTAATTATGTCACATCTGTGTCTCTCCTGTGCAGGTGAGAAGCCGTATGAATGCTCGAACTGTAAGAAGCGCTTCAGTCACTCGGGCTCCTACAGCTCGCACCTCAGCAGTAAGAAGTGCCTAAGCGGCGGCGGCGGCGCGACAGGGAACGGGGCTCTTTATAACGGCCATCCTGCGTACCTCTTCCCCTCGCCCACGTCGCCCCCTGCTGTCGGCCGGAGAAAGGGCTCTCGGTTCCCGCTGGAGTCATCCGTCCCCGTCCTGAGCCGCTCCTGGGACCCGGCGGAGGATCTGGCGCTGAGGACGGGTGTGTTTAAGGGCACAACGCTTCTGCCGCTGCTTCAGTCGCGCAGCAAATTCGAGCATCTGCTGCAGGATCTGCTGCGGAGGGAGGTGAGAGACGAGAAACAAGCGAAAACTGAAAACTTCTCTCGGACGTACGACGCCCAAACTTCGCCCACAACCAATCACGCGCCTTATAGAGAGCTGTCGTCGCCGCAGCGGGCGTCTTGGCAGTCTGTGCCGCAGCAGATCCTCGTGCCTTTACCGACACCTGCGCAACTGGATAACCGCTGGCTGAGCGAAGAAAGCCCAAATCTGAAAAAAAAAAACACGTCGCCTACTTTACCCAAACGCCAGCATCCCATTGGCTCACGCTTCGGCTCTCCTCCCGACTTGGACCTGTCAATCAACACGTCGCCACGGCAACCAAACCACACCCAGAGCGAACCTTTAGACTTGTCCATTCCCAAAGCGCTTCCGGTCGCGCCGCGGTATCCGACGTGTAACAGCAACTTAACGCATCGCGAGGGCGTGTTTAAGAGACTGACTCCACCCTCCCAGCAGCAGGTGGGCGGGGCCTATGCGGTGTCGCCGCTCTTCGGGAGCACAGTGTTCGGCAGCTTCCCGCTCTTCAATCACATGATCGGACACAATGGTCTGACATCACTTCCTCTCACGCCACCCCCGCCCAGTCCGGGCTTCCTGTCTCCTGTGGCGTATATGATGGAGGCGGAGTCAGAGTCGATGCTGAAGAGAATGCAACACGAAAGACATTCGATCATGGTAAGCGCAAACACACCAGAACACACTCGAAATAAAGGCTACCGCAAAACTATATGAATTGTGTATAATAAAAAAAAAAAAAAATTTTTATACCAAAAATGTGTTATTAATGTGTGTAATAAAATATACAAAATTAAAACATATTATTCATTATAAAATAATTTTTTTGTAAATGTGTGAAAGAAAATATTAAAAAGATGGTGTTAATTATTACAAAATGTATTCTAAATATTTGTAATTTTATATAAAAATTAAATATGGTGTGTATTATAGCTAAAGAATTCTGAATATGTATAATAAAATATGAGAAACTAAAAATATAATATTAATTATAACAAAATATGTCTAAAATAAGAAATCATTTTTATTTTAACAAAACAAATTCTAAATATATATAATAAAATATTATAAATTATATTCATTATAACAAACATATATTATAAATGTGTAATAAAATAAAAAAATGTGATATTCATTATAACAAAAGTTTTTTCTAAATGGCAATAAAAATAAAAATAAAAATACAATAAAAATTAAAATATGATATTTTAATAATAAAAATTTAATCTAAATATACTCAATAAAATATACAAATACAAATAAGATATTCATTATAACAGCATTGTGTTCTAAATATGATTAATACAAATCTAAAAATAGAAAATGATATTCCTCATAACAGAAATGTTGTCTTTTATACTTCTTTGGAAATGCGAGGAGTTAGTAAACTAAATGTGTAATAAATATAAAAATAAAGAATGTGATATTTATTATAACAAAAATGTATTCTTAATATGTGAAAGAAAATATAAAAATAAAAATATGATATTTATTATAACAAAAATATTCAGAAAATGTGTAATAAAATAAAAAAATATGATATTCATTATAATAAAATGTATTCTACATGTCTAATAATATACAAAATATGATATTCATTATAATAAAATGTATTCTACATGTCTAATAATATACAAAAATATGATATTCATTATAATAAAATGTATTCTACGTCTAATAATATACAAAAATATGATATTCATTATAATAAAATGTATTCTACATGTCTAATAATATACAAAAATATGATATTCAAATAATATACAAAAATAT
>CM049877.1:1008430-1010930 GCA_027474115.1 Schizopygopsis malacanthus
AGTGAACGAACACACGTCTGACGTTCACCACTGACCCTGCGCACAACCCTGGATTCACCACTGATGCCTTCTCTTTAGTGAACGAACACACGTCTGACCCTGGAGCACAACATTCACCACTGATTCTCTTTAGTGAACGAGTCACAGCGCTGAACGAACACACAGCACAACATTCTGACCTGGAGCTTTTGAACCACTGACGCGAAGTGAACGAACACACGTCTGACCCTGGAGCACAACATTCACCACTGATCTCTTTAGTGAACGAACACACGTTTGTGAACGAACACACGTCTGACCCTGGATTCACCACTGACGCCTTCTCTTTAGTGAACCACACGTCTTGCCACAAACCAGACATGATTTTGCATGATCTGAAAGAAATATTGTGTTCTGATGTATTGGAATATTTGTAAATCTGGTATGAGGGTGCATTCTAAGCTGACATCAATCTTTAAAATATTGAGAAAATCATCTTTAAAGTTGTTCAAATGAAGTTCTTAGCAATGCATATTATTGATCAAAAATTAAGTTTGTGGTAGGAAATGTACTAAATATCTTTATGGAACATGATCTTAATATCCTAATAATTTTTGGCATAAAAGAAAAACTGATAATTTTGACCCATACAATGTATTGTTGGCTATTGCTGCACAATATACCTGTGACTATATCTATGACTGTTTTGTGCTGCAGGGTCACATATATATGAACACGTGTTTGTCCAAAGACTTGATTCTTCAGCAGAATCCAGAGCAACAATCACTGAGACACAAACGAGTCGGCAACGTTACCGAATTAATGCATAAAACTAGATGAAAAAATAAATAATAATAATCTCAGAAAACCTACCAAAGTCATATTTCCCATCATAACATAACAATTCAAATCATATGAAACTGTATTTTGCATAAAGAAAATTATGCCTGTTTTAGGACCATTAAGATTTTTTGCACAGGCATTAAATAAGCAAAAATAAATACATAAACAAAATAATAAGCACATTATTGTAATGCAATAATCATGATATTTGGACCACCTTTAATTTATGCTGATATTTAAATCTGAAATGGTTCTGAAAGAATGCTTAATTTTCTTAATACAAAATATAATAAAAAAATAAAAACATTCGAACAAGAATTACATATTTCACACACTGGCATTACATTCTCATTAACATAAAGCAAAAATAAAATCTCATTATTGTAATATATATGATGAATGGTTCTGAAAAAAGCTTTAAATATAATTTACAGTCTACCAAGTGTCAATAAAAAAATGTTGCATAAAGAAAATATGCCTGTTTTTCGCACTGGCATTAAAATTGTCATTACTGTAGGGAAAAATAAATAAATTAAAATTAGATATATTCTAATTAAATATTGTTTTAATTGTATTAATGTATTGGAGTAAAATATGACCTAGAAGTTTTCATGAATTTGATGCATTTTAAGAGCCCAGGATCAGTTATTAACACAAGCATATGTAGTGAAATATGAACTATTACAGTATTCTCTGTGTAGCAGCAGTAATCGAGGGTTAATTAATGACCGGTTTCCACTCTCATTAATAACTCCGATCAAGATTAAACAGATCAAACACTTGCACAGACTCTGATGCACCAAATCATCTGTTCATGATGCGTTCATGTTGTGTCCTTCGGAGACAGAAAGCACGTGTTGCACTGAAACCGAGCCGGGAAGCGTTATAATGCTGTCCATTATGCAAATGTCTGCTTTAATTAAACATGCAGGAGTTTAATTATCAGAATGCAAACGGTGCTTCGTTCATTTAGTGCTTGACTTTTCTATTAGCTCTGTAAACGTGCACCAAGTGCTATTTTTATACCAAACGTTGAAGCTTTGTTAAAATGTTAATACATAATCTTTGTAATAAAGTTGTACATATTTTGGAAAATACATGGGTTTTTATTGTCCTCCAGTATGAATCTCTCAGTCTGAAACACAATATTTGTAATGAGTCTAAAGGTGTTTGACTCTGATTACAGGCCTCCGCCTAAACGCTGTTTATCATCTTTAATATTACATAATAATATCTGTATCTCAGAGAACAAGACTTGATGATCCTCCAGCAAACGCCATGACACGCCACCCAGTGAACGAGGTTTAATAACAATAAATCATATACGGAACAAGAGATGAGTGTTTATAGTTTATAATGTGTGTGAACCGATGCTGATGAGAGTGCTTAGTCGTCAGTAAATTATTATAATGTTATCTTAATGATCATACAAATGTATTGTCTTTATGCAAAATATCATTTCTATTTTTTAGAACCTTAGTGAATTATTATTGTTGAAATATAGAATTAAAAAATATAAAATCTCTGGATGCTTTGAGAAATTATGGGTTTAATTGTCATTTAAATAATATCATAATTTTTCACAATGATCCAAAAAATTCATTTTCTTTATGCAAACTATATATTATATAAATATAGATATTTTCTAGAACTAAAATAAGTATTAATGTCAATAAAT
>CM049877.1:1023430-1028430 GCA_027474115.1 Schizopygopsis malacanthus
AGAGAGAGAGAGAGACAGAGCGAGAGAGAGAGAGAGAGAGAGAGCAGAGAGAGAGAGAGAGAGAGAGAGAGAGAGAGAGAGAGAGAGAGAGAGAGAGAGAGAGAGAGAGACAGAGAGAGAGAGAGAGAGAGAGAGAGAGAGAGAGAGAGAGAGAGAGAGAGAGAGAGAGAGAGAGAGAGAGAGAGAGAGAGAGAGAGAGAGAGAGAGAGAGAGAGAGAGAGAGAGAGAGAGAGAGAGAGAGAGAGAGAGAGAGAGAGAGAGAGAGAGAGAGAGAGAGAGAGAGAGAGAGAGAGAGAGAGGAGAGAAGAGAGAGAGAGAGAGAGAGAGAGAGAGAGAGAGAGAGAGAGAGAGAGAGACACACAGAGCGAGAGAGAGAGAGAGAGAGAGAGAGAGAGAGAGAGAGAGAGAGAGAGAGAGAGAGAGAGAGAGAGGAGAGAGAGAGAGAGAGAGAGAGAGAGAGAGAGAGAGAGAGAGAGAGAGAGAGAGAGAGAGAGAGAGAGAGAGAGAGAGAGAGAGAGAGAGAGAGAGAGAGAGAGAGAGAGAGAGAGAACAGCTCATTATCAATGTGGCTCTTCTGCTCATCGAGGCTGCATTTATTTGATCAAAATACAGTAAAAACAGTAATATTATCAAATTCACAATAATTGTTTTCTATGTGAATATATTGTAAAATGTTATTTATTTCTGTAATGCAAAGCTGAATTTTCAGCATCATTCAGTATGACATGATGCTCAATTATTACTGGCGCTCAGTTATTAATATGCTTCTTCTTATCAATGTTAAAAACTGTTTTTGCTGCTTAATATTTGTGGAAAATTTTCTGAAACTTTTATGAATATAAAGTTGAAAAGAACAGCATTTATTTGAAATATAAATCTTTTGTTACATTATAAAGGACTATACTCTCACTTTTGACCGATTAGATGCAAATTTGCTGAATAAAAGCATTAATTTCTAAATGCATAAAAAAATCATTTTTAAGCATTAAATGTTAAAAACAAACATTTTACAAACACACACACACACACGCGCGCGCGCACTCTCTCATACACACATGCGCGCACGCACGCACACGCACACACACACACACACTCTCTCATACACACACACGCACGCACACACACACACACACACACACACACACACACTTGAATGGTAGTATTTCATGCTTTCTGCATAAATATGACTTTACTTGGAGTAATGATGCTGAAAATTAAACTTCGATCACAGCAATAAATTACATTTTACAATATATTCACATAGAAAACAGCTTTTTTAGATTGCAATAATATTTTACAATATTAGTGTTTGTACTGTATTTTTAATCAAATTTTGCTGTTTTTCCATATTTCACAATAAATGCTTAATTCATAAATGTAAATAAAAAAATTCATTTCAGCATAAAAATGAAGCTGCATTGAATCTCATATAATAACATGATCTGTGATGTGAAGATGTAAACAGCGAAGCATAATGAGAGAGTTTACAGTAGTTTATGATGTGTACGCATCTTTTAAGGTCTCAGAAGGAGCTTGAGCTTGATTTGTTATCATTATAGCTGTTTTTTCATTCAGTCGGTATAGTCATGGTTCTAGGTATGAACGGGCCTTTAGTGGTGTATCACGGTAACGACGGCTGACCTTTAATGAGTCCTTTCTCCTGCAGCGTCTGCAGCGGAGGCCTGCGGAGGATCAGCTTCTTCAAGCGGCTCTTCACTCGCTTGTGCTCCGAGTTCTCCAGGTTAGACGTGGATCGAGGCACTGCGGAGAACATCTGTGAATATATCTGCCCTGGGTCCAGGAGGGTACGACACACAGATGCTGAAACTCACATGAAGTCTTATTCCCAGCGCGGCTCTCGTCCTCGTCTCCGCTGTGATCCAGCATCTCCACTGATCCAGCTCTCCTCAGAGAATACAGCAGCACGTTATCTAGAGGATTCTCTTTATCCTACACCAACACAGATTAACACTTCTGTTCATGCATTCGATTGATCAGAAACACGTTATCTAGAGGATTCTCTTTATCCTATTAACACTTAACACTTCTGTTCATGCATTCGATTGATCAGAAACACGTTATCTAGAGGATTCTCTTTATCCTACACCAACACAGATTAACACTTCTGTTCATGCATTCGATTGATCAGAAACACGTTATCTAGAGGATTCTCTTTATCCTACACCAACACAGATTAACACTTCTGTTCATGCATTCGATTGATCAGAAACACGTTATCTAGAGGATTCTCTTTATCCTGCATCAACACAGATTAACACTTCTGTTCATGCATTCGATTGATCAGAAACACGTTATTAGAGGATTCACTCTTTATCCTACACCAACACAGAAACACTTCTGTTCATGCATAGATTGATCAGAAACACGTTATCTAGAGGATTCTCTTTATCCTGCATCAACACAGATTAACACTTCTGTTCATGCATTCGATTGATCAGAAACACGTTATCTAGAGGATTCTCTTTATCCTACACCAACACAGATTAACACTTCTGTTCATGCATTCGATTGATCAGAAACATTATCTAGAGGATTCTCTTTATCCTGCATCAACACAGATTAACACTTCTGTTCATGCATTCGATTGATCAGAAACACGTTATCTAGAGGATTCTCTTTATCCTACATCAACACAGATTAACACTTCTGTTCATGCATTCGATTGATCAGAAACACGTTATCTAGAGGATTCTCTTTATCCTACATCAACACAGATTAACACTTCTGTTCATGCATTCGATTGATCAGAAACACGTTATCTAGAGGATTCTCTTTATCCTACATCAACACAGATTAACACTTCTGTTCATGCATTCGATTGATCAGAAACACGTCAAGGATTCTCTTTATCCTGCATCAACACAGATTAACACTTCTGTTCATGCATTCGATTGATCAGAAACACGTTATCTAGAGGATTCTCTTTATCCTACACCAACACAGATTAACACTTCTGTTCATGCATTCGATTGATCAGAAACACGTTATCTAGAGGATTCTCTTTATCCTACATCAACACAGTTAACACTTCTGTTCATGCATTCGATTGATCAGAAACACGTTATCTAGAGGATTCTCTTTATCCTACATCAACACAGATTAACACTTCTGTTCATGCATTCGATTGATCAGAAACACGTTATCTAGAGGATTCTCTTTATCCTGCATCAACACAGATCACTTCTGTTCATGTTCGAATCAGAAACACGTTATCAGAGGATTCTCTTTATCCTGTCAACACAGATTCTGTTCATGTATTGAGAAACACGTTATCTAGAGGATTCATTATCCTACATCAACACAGATTAATTCATGGAGATATCTAAGGATATGCATGATGTTCACATGTAGAAACACGTTATCTAGACTAACACTATTAACACTTCTGATGCATTCATGATCAGAAACACGTTATAGAGGATTCTCATACAAACACAGATTCAGTATTCGAATCAGAATTATCTAGAGGATTCTCTTTAAAAACATGCATCGAAATCAGAAACATTAAGAGGATTCCGTTATCACAGCATGCATTCGATTGAAGAAACACGTTAAGAATTCTCTTTATCTACACCAACACAGATTATTCTGTTCATGCATTCGAATCAGAAACCGTTATTATTATCCTACACGATTAACACTTCTGTTCTGCATTACTTGCAGAAAACACGTGAGGATTCCTTTATCACACTAACACAGATTAACTTCTGATCATTCGAATTTAGACTCATACTACACACCACACAGTTAACACTATGCAGATTGATCACGTTAAGAATGCATCAACACAGATTAACACTTCTGTTCATGCATTCGATTGACAGAAACACGTTATCTAGAGGATTCTCTTTATCCTACATCAACACAGATTTAACACTTTCTGTTCATGCATTCGATTGATCAGAAACACGTTATCTAGAGGATTCTCTTTATCCTACACCAACACAGATTAACACTTCTGTTCATGCATTCGATTGATCAGAAACACGAAGCCATCTAGAGGATTCTCTTTATCCTACATCAACACAGATTAACACTTCTGTTCATGCATTCGATTGATCAGAAACACGTTATCTAGAGGATTCTCTTTATCCTACATCAACACAGATTAACACTTCTGTTCATGCATTCGATTGATCAGAAACACGTTATCTAGAGGATTCTCTTTATCCTACATCAACACAGATTAACACTTCTGTTCATGCATTCGATTGATCAGAAGTCAAGGTGTTTATAATCAGTGTTGATTAGTATTGAACCAGTAATGTGTTACTGTATATATATATCTGAGCTACGTTTTCAAATCAGTAACAGTTACATTGTTTCTGATGTATTGAGTGACAGAAATCAGGAGTAAATATGTGTGACTGTAGTTCTAGACTAAATATGGACATGCATTTACTCATAAACAGATTCAGTATTAATCAGAATGAATAAAAACAGTCAAATGCAAAACCTCAAGCATGCAATAATTAAAATACTTTATGTATTTAATCCCATTTTATTAACCGATGTCTTTACTGCTGACCTTCAATGATCCAATTTAACCATAGTAATAAGCAAAAATGATTTTACATAAACATAACTTTTTTTGTTGTTGTTGTTTATGAAGAGAGAAAAACGAAGCCAGCCAGATGAGAAAAAGCATCGCTAAAGTAACGTAACGCATTCATTTCCATAAAAAGTAAAATAGTTAGTTACTTTTTAGGGAGTAACGCAATTTGAAATGTGTGTGTGTGTGTGTGTGTGTGTGTGTGTGTGTGTGTGTGCGTGTGTGTGTGTGTGTGTGTGTGTGTGTGTGTGTGCGTGCGTGCGTGTCTGTGTGTGTCTGTGTATGTCTCTGAGTGTGTGTGTGTGTGTGTGTGCTTGCGTGCGTGTCTGTGTGTATGTCTCTGAGTGTGTGTGTGTGTGTGTGTGTGTGTGTGTGTGTGTGTCTCTGTGTGTGGTGTCTGTGTGTGTGTGAGTGTGTGTGTGTGTGT
>CM049877.1:1030930-1033430 GCA_027474115.1 Schizopygopsis malacanthus
GCACTTATTATTTATGAATTAATGAATGTATTTTACTGCGTCTCTTCAGCAGTGTTTTAGCTTTGTATGTACACGGGTCAAAGACCTTAAGATGTCCGCATCCAAAGAAATGTACGAACGTGATTTTATGTGCATAGAAAGCACATTAAATGAAAGCAAAGCGTCTAATTTTAGGGTTTCAAAAAAGTTTTGGGAGAATAAAATGTAAAAAATCTGGTTTCAATAATATTACATTGTCATTCAGTGTAACACAATATTTATGTAAAAATGTAAATAACATGTTTATTCTGACTTGTAATAGTTAAAATAATAAGGGAGCACAATTCTATTGTGTTTTAAATGAGTAAAACATTATTACTGACAAATGGGCAAAACCTAGGATAGTGGCAAATTAAAAAAAATGTCAAATTACAGCTAATTAGTATTTGCGGTGAAAGTAATTTAAGTCTTTTAATGTGTCATAAATTGATTTTGGTTGTAAATATGACAAGATTGTTACATCGAATGACATTTTAGCAGGTGTCTTCAGAAAAACAAAAACAAAATAGCATTTAAATTAAACTTAGTTTTTTTTTTTTTGTGTGTTTTTTTTAGTTGTTTTTCTCACCGGTGAGACTCCTTCTGGTGAGCTGTCAGATGAAGGAGCTTCCACCTCCAGCCTGTAGTCTGACTGTAGACCGTATGAAATACACAAATATGATCAAGACACATAATCTGCACAACACTGGGTAAAATGTTGTCCTACATGTTATAATGTTCATCATAATTTAGTTTTCTCATCCTCTGTTACATTACAGCCTGTCTTCTATGCTGCTGTCCCTTTAAATAACCACTGTATGCATGCATATTAATCATTATATCATAGATGTTTCAGAAGTTGAATTCATATTTCCGGAACCTCCTAATAGTATGAAAAAGGTTTGTTTATTTTTTTTATTTTTTTCTGTGATCATAATGACATCTGATAAACGTCCCGACTGTCTGAACAGAAACTGGCCATAAAAAAGAACAGCACACATAAATTATACACAAAATCTGAAATTTGTTACCACAATCTTATAGTTAATATTTTGATATACATGTAAAACAAAAATATTTATTATTTATTTATATATAATTTAATTTACAATTAAATTAAATAAGCTATTTTTTTAAAAAAAAGCACACAAAAATATACACAAAATCTGAAAATTGTTACCACAATCTTATAGTTAATATTTTGATATACATGTAAAAAAAAATATATATATTATTTATTTATATATAATTACATTTACAATAAAATAAAATAAAATAAGTATTTAAAAAAAGCACACATAAAATATAATTGATATACATGTAAAAAAAAATTCTTAAGTTATAAATGAAAATATTTAAAAAAAAGCCAACAAATTTTACTTGTATTTTTAAATAAATAAATAATATTTAGAAGTAATTTCATTAACAATTAAATTAAATTAAGCTATTAAAAAGACCAGCACACATGAATTATACATAAAATCTGAAAATTTTTACCACATTCTTATAGTTAATATTTTGGAATAAATGTACAAAAAATCTATATTTAATTATACGTGTATATATATATATATGTCTATTTCTAATTATTGAAGTGAACTGAATTTCTATTTTAATCTGTCTGCTGCCCTTTACAGCAACGTGTATATATATATATATATATATATGTATATGTCTATTTCTAATTATTGTATATATATATATATATATATATATATATATATATATATATGTCTGAATTTTTATTTGAATCTGTCTGCTGTATTTAACAGAAGTGAACGAGTGAATTTTTATTTGAATATGTCTGCTGTATTTAACAGCGAGTGACTGCCAGCTGACTCAAGCAAAGATGGCACGCAGGTCTCATACTTCAGCAGCTGAGCGGCTGGCATGGAGATGTATGTGTATGCGTGTACAATCCTCATATGAGTTCCTCTCACCTTGCCGTTTGCAGAAGCTCTGTGCACCTGTGAGGGCAGGGACATGGAGTAGGAGTGGCTTCCGTGTGCCACGCCCCCTGATAAGCTGAAGTTCCTGCGATGGGCGTCGCCTAACACACCGGAGGCGGAGCTAAGCACTTCAGACGACACTGTGCGCTGCATGCTCTGCACGGGACGATATCAGGTTAACTTCACTCAATCCAATCACATTAGACTCAGTCCAGTCGCATTACATCCGCCTCACTTCATCTCAATAATGTTGGGTTTAATTTGTTTATCCTCCAACCACTCAACTCAATTAGCAGACTCAGTTACAGCAGCAGGGCTCAAAAGCAGCTTAACGGACAGACTGAACCCCGGTTCCTCCATATGCTGCGGATTAGACCGGGATCACACGCTCAACGCCCAAAAACAAGAGCAAACGCAAAGACAGAAGCAATGCATCCTTCACTATTACACTGACTCGAATGACCTGCGAGCGAGGCGGATCTAAGCAAAACACAAAGTGACATTAAATGATTTCATATCATTCAATCTCAGTA
>CM049877.1:1055930-1088430 GCA_027474115.1 Schizopygopsis malacanthus
ATGTAAAATTGCAGAATGTCTCCTGTGATGGTTAGGTTTAGGGATAGGGGCAGTGTAAGGGGATAGAATATACAGTGTACAGTATAAAAACCATTACGTCTATGGAAAGTGTGTGTGTGCGTGCGTGAGTGTGTGTGTGTGTGTGTGTTCTCTCTATATTGTCGAGTTGATCAGGTAATATGGATTGAGGTATGAGGTCGTGACTGCTGTAGTGTGCCATTTACGTCTTTATGTATTCCTGTTCAACCTCAAATACACAAGCGCACACACTACGTCCGCAACCATGTCTAATAATATCAACACATCTGATGGCGGTAAACTTATGGTTAAACATCTGAGCTGCTAAACAAACATGTCACATTTGGTCGTGACCCACAAACTAGAGATTTCACAAACTTAACTAGTCATCATTATACAATTTCAGGGAACAGCCATCAAACTGAACGAGCATTAAACAGCTGCGGCCTCTCAATATAGAATTATTATGAGTTAAACGCAGGTCTGTAAGACTTTATTCTTCGAGGATGCATTAAATCGATCAAAAAGTGACAGTAAAGATGTTTATAATGCTACAAACGATTTATATTTCAATAAATGCTGTTCTTTTGAACTCTCTATTCATCTGTGAATCCTGAAAAATACAGTTTCCTCAAAAATATTGTGCAGCACGAGTGTTTTCAACATTGATAATAATCAGAAATGTTTCTTGAGCAGCATATTATTACTGATTTCTGAAGATCGTGTGACACTGAAGACTGCAGTAATGATGCTGAAAATACACAGAAATAAATTACAGTTTAAACATGCATTCACATAGAAAACAGCTGTTTTATATTCTAATAATATTTCACATATTTTTATTTGTTTTTGATCAAATAAATGCATCCTTTGATGAGCAGAAGAGACATGAGTGTAAATGCAGCTAGTTCCTGTACCGACATTGACATCAGTAACACTCTGACCGCTCTTTATAGAGATCATAACGATCATATCCAACAGCTCAGAGAGCCACAGGCAGCAATTATAGAGAACGAGGGTTGATAACATGCAAATGTTAAATGTGCAAATACAGCGAATGGAAAAATGACAGTATTTGCATCACAAAAAGCACAGGCCTGTCTCACTTTACTCTACAGTGATCATCCAGCCGTATGTAATGAGTAACATTTAACCCTGTGTTAAAGCCGCGGCTCGCGACACGTATAATAGTGAATATATAATATGCATTGATAGTTAGAACCTCTTTAAAACCTAGCTTATAAAGGCCTGTCCCTGTGTTGTTAGCGTGAAAAAAACTACAACTATAAAAAAAATTGTAATAAAATATCAATATTAGATGGAAAAGCTTAAAGGAAAATTATAAATGAAATAAACATGAAAGTATTAAAAATGACTGACCGAAATTCACTGACTGAAGCTGAAATAAATAAAATAATAAGCTAATAAAATGACTAAAAATGTAATTTGAAAATGAAAATATTCAAAATATGAATAAAACCTATAATATTATATAAATAATGCTAAAATAACAGTGTCCTGCTCTGGAGGTCCTAACAGCCATTGAAGAGTGGATCCAACATCCCACAGACCATAATCAACAACCTGATCAACTCTATGTGAAGGAGATGTGTTGCACTGCGGGAGGCAAATGGTGCTCACACCAGATACTGAATGGTTTTCGGACCCCCCCCCCAATACAGTAAAACTGCACATTTTAGAGTGGTCTTTTATTGTGGCCAGCCTAAGACACACCTGTGCAATAATCATGCTGTCTAATCAGCATCTTGATATGCCACACCTGTGAGGTGGATGGATTATCTCGTTCACTAACACAGATTTACACAGATTTGTGAACAATATTTGAGAGAAATAGGCCTTTTGTGTTCATAGAAAAAGTCTTAGATCTTTGAGTTCAGCTCATGAAAAATGAGGCAAAGTGTTGCGTTTATCATTTTGTTCAGTGTAGCTATATATAAAAATAACAGAAGTCTATGATGTGTCCTCATTTAGCGTGTGTGTGTGTGTGTGTGTGTGTGTGTGTGTGTGTGTGTGTGTGTGTGTGAGTGTGAGAGAGTGTGTGTGCGTGTGAGTGTGTGTGTGTGTGTGTGTGTGTGTCAGTGTGAGAGTGAGTGTGTGTGTGTGTGTTTGTTTGTGAGAGAGTGAGTGTGAGTGTGTGTGTGTGTGTGTGTGTGTGAGAGAGTGCGTGTGAGTGTGAGAGAGTGAGTGTGTGTGTGTGAGAGTGAGTGTGTGTGTGTGTGTGTGTGTGTGTGTGTGTGTGTGTTTGTGAGAGAGTGCGTGTGAGTGTGAGTGTGTGTGTGTGTGTGAGTGTGTGTGTGTGAGAGAGAGTGTCTGTGCGTGCGTGCGCGTGTGTGTGTGTGTGAGTGTCTGTGCGTGCGTGCGCGTGTGTGTGAGTGTGTGTGTGTGTGTGTGTGTGTGTGTGTGTGTGTGTGTGTGTGTGAGAGAGTGAGTGTGTGTGTATATATGTGTGTGTGTGTGTGTGTGTGTGTGTGTGAGTGCGTGCGTGCGTGCGTGCGCGTGTGTGTGTGTGTGTGTGTGCGCGTGTGTGTGTCCTGCAGGAAGAGCCCCATGGCTGTGAGGTTTTTCCATTACGATCTTTTGAACATTGCACTCACACAGTAATCGACCCACATCTAAAAAGAGACACATACAACACCAACTGCACACTGCAGTTAAAGATACATGTGTATGTATAAGTAGACCATAAAATTAATGGTGTCGGTGGTTTTGATCTAAACCGGCCTTTTAGGCCTAGACAGAGCGAGTTTTCACTAAAAATAGATGTGTGTTAACTGTAAAATACATTTAGAAGCATGCAACAAAAATAAATAAATGGCAATTTAAATACATTTTAAAGTGATTATAAAAATATAAATAGAATAAATATGAAATTTAAAGTCATTCATACAAATACAAAACATCTTAAAAGGCATAACAACCATCTTAATTATAATTTTAAGACGTCTTAAATGTTGTGGATGAAAACAGAAATAGCAATATAGCCAGCAATCAATAAATATCATGCATTTATGCCAACAGATCGCTTATAATTGACTGTTGATGAACTGTGACAATGTTTATTTTACGGTGTTTATATTGTAATATTTTGTAGATGGTTGAAATAAGGCACATTGAATTATGACTGAAATATTAATTTCTTGTAAAGCAATCTGTTTTATTCACGACTTTTTACAGTATATTTTGGGCTTGTTTATAATTAAAAGTCTATTATTTGATACCTTTTCATTGCATCCTTAAAGTGTTTTATCGCGCTCCTAAAATACTGAACAGCTTGTTGCTTTAGAGAAACACAACTCAGATCAAATCAGTCAAACACAAGTGCGTTTGTTCATAATTCTACACAATAAAATATGACTTTGCCATTAGAACGTCTTGCATGGGCAAGAATGCTTGCATGAGCGTTTAAGAGCTTTATCTTGCTGCTAAAGAAAGTGCAATGAACTTTATAAAAGTAGGGCAGCAACTAACCTGAAGTTTCAAGCTTAGTCGTGAAATGTTTTACGGCATATTTCCGCTTCCTGTTTATAGCTGAACTGAGGGTGCGACTCATGTGTGATTGAGCTTTAAGAAGATCTTGAGAACAGTGAAGAACACATAACATCACAGGTTATGACTGACAGGTCGTGTTATAATTACACAGAATATATATGAGATAGCACGCGGTGTGTCTGATCATGTTTCATGAAACACACCGGATGGACGAATGCAGAAAAACAGCAGGTTTGATAAAGCCACAGTCAATCTGAAACTAACAGCCGAGGAAACGCTGCACAACATCATCTGCTTCATTCATGGGATTTTCAGAAAGAAACCGGTTATGCACCAGATTTATGACTTTACAGCAAAGCGCATTGGCTTTGTCCTCCATGCAGTCGTGCAAGAGACTGTTACGCAATTAAACGTGGCACAAACGAACACAATGCTGCTCCTGGTACCGGATCCGACTCCTGCACAAACTCTCATAAATCAGAAATATCTGAATTATTTCTAGAGACTACAAGTCTTCATGTTCTCTCCATTTACTGCTTCTCTCAAGAACGGCTCAAGCGTGCTCAAATCTGACCCAAAAAGCCCTTTTATAGCTCTTAACTCTTATGATAGTGCCTCGTTTGTGTCATATTATATCTGTTTATGAATTAAAGAGTCATGTTTATAGATTATGAGCTCTCTCACACTTGTGTCATATATTTCTCTGAATCTCTCGTCTCTCACGGCTCGGTGGTTCCTCTCTGATTAGAAGTGACAGCAAAGCAAAGTCTAAGATATCATCATCACATGTCAGCAAATGCAATAATTCAATAATAATTCAACCGCACAGAAAACACATATCGGTCGAGTGTGCTTATGAATACTAAGAGAGAGAGAGAGAGAGTTTAAAATACTAGACAACATCAAACAATGCATGTTGTTATGAAGCACAATGTATTATAACTGGATGCACTACATAAATATTTATTAAAACGTGCATAAATTACTGAACAATTTACATAAACTATTAAAAACACCTCATACATGTACAGATTTCTACTTAAATATTATGCACACTTTATACTTTCTACTAACTAGACAATGCACAAATACGTGTGATTAAGTGGGAGTGATAGTTAATTAATAATGTTTTCTCTCTATATAGGGCATGTATATGATGGATGTTTTTATCTATAGGCTATTTGTTTATTCCACTTGTTTTAGTGTTGTATAAATGATTGGTTTTTCTTGTACTATTAAAATCGTTGATGATCGTTAATGTGTCTGTGTGTGAGCTGTGGTGCTGTGCTCGTGGCTTACCGGTAACTGAGGTGCATCCGCGCGTTATTCCAGGTGTCGGTGAACCGGACTGAGCTCGAGCTCAAACTCTCATCAGAGCGGCCTCCGTTCGGCGGAGGGGCGGGGCTGTGTGGGTGCTGTCACGTGACAGAGAACAGCCAACCAGAGAGCGGCTGCATGAGCCAGTGTTATTGATCTAGTTCGGTTATTTATCTGGGTCCTGCGCGTGCGGTGCTTTTGGCAATATTGCTAATTAAGCCTGAAATAAAATCCTGTTTTTTCCTGATGAAATAAAATGGTAAATAAATTATGTTTAAATCATTTATGTTTAAAAAAAGTTTTGATACATTTTGGATAGATAGGCTATTGAAAAAACAATTAGGAAATGTTAGGTGTATGTATAAATGTTAGTGCATACATAAATATCATACAGTGATAAGATAGTACTAAAATAATTCAGCACAATTCAGCAAACAAAACGACTGTTAGGAAGAAAGAAAGATAGAAATTCAGAAAGATTGAATAGAAAGATAGAATAGAATAGAAAGATAAAAGAAAAAGAAAGAAAGAAAGAAAGAAAGAAAGAAAGAAAGAAAGACAGAAAGAATAAAAATAAATAAATAAATATAACTGAAAATAAAGAAGGACAAAATACATATTTCAGGTTCTGCACTTGTAAGTTGTTGTTGTTGTTGTTGTTTTTGTACACTTTCATGTTTTCATGCTGATAATAAAACATATTGCAATGAACAATTGTATATTAAATGATAAAATAATGCAAAATATTGCATTTTAGTCTCAGATTTTGGGACTATTCTAAATATAAACATAAACATAAACATGAATATAAATATGCATTTAAATAACTAAAAGCCCATTGTTTTTGTTGTTGTTTTTTTGTCACATTACTGGTGTAAAAACCTTGAAATGTCACAACTAAAGCGTGAAAATGTATAAATGTTTGCTAAAACATATAAACATGATATTTTCTTCTAAATAAAACACTGAACAATTTACATAAACTACAAAATCCCCTTCAGTCCCTCATTTAGAGACTTTATATGAACAAAAGACCAGAAAAAGGTCAGATTCTGCACTATTTGAATGTCAGTTTTTCTTTGAATACTGATGATAAAAGTGTAAAGAATTAAAAAATAGAAAATAATGCAAAAGAGACGCATTTTACTAGTCACCTCCGACTTTTGGAGCAATCTAAATATAAATAATATAAACATTGATATAAAATGGATTATAGAAAACTTAAAAAAATAATAATATCCCACTCAGAGGTGAAATGGAAATTCTCAGAATTATAAATGATATTGCTTTAAAATTAAACATTAAATATTCGTGCGCACTGATTTGATGATTTGAGAACGGCATTGACCAATTATATCCAGGCGCTCAGCTCTTTAACCAATGAGCTTAACGCTTCCTTGACGGAAGGTTCACGCCTTTACTGTTGTGTTATGGGTATTGTAGTCTTCTACCAGCACGAGTTCAAGCCGGTTCCGTAGAACGAGCGACAATTAAAAACTACAATTTCCTCTGACGCGGCCAAGTGGTTTGACGCGCGGTTGCATCAGCGTAAATACTCGGTTCACAGACCGGTTCCGTTCACTCCACTCGCTGTGTCTGTCTGACCCGTCAAAGTAGATCGATCCAGGAGCGTCGTGAAGTGACAGAGGGTCAAATGAAGCTGTATATCGCCGACGGGAACCCGCACTGTGTTAAAGTGCTGGCGGCGCTGGAACTCACTGGAGTGAAGTGTGACACAGAAGCGGTCCGCCACGAGGGTGAGAGACATTATCAGACTCCGAGGAGAACTTTCTGTTGATGTTCTGCTTCTTATCATCCCGGTATCGAGTCTGTTCGCTTCAGTCTGACTGAGAATAGCGTGTTTTAGTGGTAATGCAGCTGTCTATGAATATAGTAAACAACAAAGTACCACAGTATATCACATCATAGCACTATATCCAGTATATGTGACCCTGAACCACAAAACCAGTCATAAATGCCACATGGAAGCTGAATAAATAAGCTTTCAATTGATGTATGGTTTGTTATGATAGGATAATATTTGGGAATCTGAGGGTGCAAAAAAATCTTGAAATATTGAGAAAATCACCTTTAAAGTTGTTCAAATGAAGTTCTTAGCAATGCATATTACTAATCAATAATTAAGTTTTGATGTATTTACAGTAAGAAATGTACAAAATAAATTCATGGAACATGATCTTAATATCCTAATGATTTTGGGCATGAAAGAAAAATTGATAATTTTGATACATACAATGTATTGTTGGCTATTAATACAAATATAGCTGTGCTGCAGGGACACATATTTGTATTTATGGTAATACCACAGTATGTTATTACTGTGGTACATTCTAGTACTTTTATATGGAGTCTGTTAGTTTCAGTCTGACTGATAATATCATGTTTTTGATAGTAATGCAGCTGTCTATTAATACAGTAAACATAAAAGTACCATAGTTTATAACATCATTGTACTGTATCCCATATATTTGTATTAATGATAACACCACAGTGTGTAATAAAGCACCATGTTATAATAACTGTGGTAGATTTGAATACTTATGGGTGTGTGTTCTTTGTGTGTTTGTCTAACAGAGAAAGTGGTCCGTCACGTCTCTCACCCCGTGTTACCCGTCCTGCTGTTACCCGACGGTCAGCATCTCTTCAGCGCCAACAGCATCTGCCAGTGAGTCCCGGACCGCACATTATACGCTTCACACTTTAATGAACACTTTTTATTGTGACGTAAACCTTTGTAATAAGTGTCATTTTTAATTTTGTACAAATAAAATGTATGATCAACTATTTAGAACAAATATATACATACAGTCAAAAGTTTACACACCCCTTGCAGAATCTGGATTATAAACTGTATTATTCGTTCCGTCGTAGCATTTGATGAAATTATTTAAATGTACTTCATTTATTTATTTTTTGAACAAAAACAGAATTTTTCAATATTCCACTCAATAAATTGCACTGTATTATCTACATGTATTTATTAAACAATAAATCTGTTCAGAAGGGTAACAGAGGGTTAAACCGGTTTTAAAGTTACCGCCCAATATTACTAGTCTGAGGTCATGATGTACATGCAAATGTGCTTTTTATTTAATCCGTTGTTTATTTCACTAAATCACAGAGTTTTGAAAAGTGATGTCGGGTCACAACTAGTGCAAAAAAGTGAATAAAAATTTTATTCTGAAAAAAAACAAGTGTAGACGTACCAAAAAATAATGTGTCTAGAAAATGCATGGCTAGAAATAAAAACCTATGGGTCGATATATAATATAAATGCATTCTCTGAGAAACAAAATAACACGCGTCTGTGGATAAAGACCAAAAGAGAAAGTAAAAAATCAACAATGAATGCATTAAAAACTAAACTGTTGCTCCCTAAACCTCCGAGCCGGCTCGTCCAGTTTGGACGTAATGCAGATAAACAGGTTGATTATCAGAAGATTTAATCGACTGAAGTTCATCGATAAACCCATGTTATAGTCACTTTGCTCTGTGTGCACATCTACAGCAGGATTGAAATGATTATATACAGTACATAACTGTTGGAAGATATCATTTTAATGCATTACACAGTCTCTTTCTGACACACATAACCAGATAAAGTCACTTGAGTGCACTAATAAAACAGGTGATTTGTGTTATTTTAAGAGGCTTTGAGCGAAAGCCGAATGGTTTTGATGTCTCCACAGATACCTGTTTGATATCAGCGGTCAGACGGCGACTGACGCAACTAATCAGTGGCTGGAATGGGAAGCAACCAATTTACAGGTGACTATGACTGCACAGATTATTATTATAATTAGGTACATGCAACAGATTACATATACAGCACAATGTGTTGCATGCAAAATACATTATTACAATAAATGCATCAGATAAAATGTGACTCTGGAGCATGAAAGCAGTGTTAAGTCACTGGGGTATATTTGTAGAAATAGCCAAAAATACATTGCATGAGTCAAAATTATTGATTTTCTTTTATGCAAAAAAATCATTAGGATATTTAAGATCATGTTCCATGAAGATTCCTACCGTACATATATTAACTTAATTTTTGATTATTAATATGCATTGCTAAAAACTCAATCTGAACAACTTTAAAGATGATTTTCTCAATATTTAGATTTTTTTGCACCCTCAGATTGTTTTTTTTTATAAACTGTGTAGCCTAAATGAATGTGAGTTTTATATGCACTTCAAATACATGCATCTACATCTCCAAGTGTTAGTTTGGGTTGCTGTAGAAAGGCTGATTTGTCGTGTGTGTGTGTGTGTGTGTGTGTGTGTGTGTGTGTGTGTGTGTGTGTGTGTGTGTGTGTGTGTGTGTGTGTGTTCAGCCTGCAGTGCTGCGCTCTCTCCTCATGGTGGCGCTGCAGGGGAAGCGTGTCGAAGCGGCCGCTGTGATGAAGGAGTCGCTGGACTGGCTGGAACTGAGTCTGAGCAAGAACAACACACCGTTCCTTACCGCAGTGAGTCCGGTTCATCATAAACACACTCATATCTGCGTCTCAGCGTCCTGCAGGACTCATAGAAGACGTACAAGAGACTCACAGCAACGTATAATAATGCACTTAAATAAAGCCTTAAAAAACTAAAAGAGAAAGAAAAACAGAACAAGTTCCAACTTAAACAACAGATCAGGTCTGCAATAATAAATGACTATATATATATATATATGGACAGGAAATTGAGTTTATATATATATATATATATATATATATTAGTGATGTCAATCGATAAAAAAAATTTAACTAATTAATTGCACATTTTTCTAAAATTAATCGTGATTAATCCCACCTAACGTTAAGTATACTTTTATATTGCAATAATTTCACATTCAATCTTCAAATGCACAAACAACATAAAGACAGTATATTTTTTTATTAATATTTCTTTAATGGCATCTTTTTTATGATTGAAGGCATTATGATAGTTTTCCCCTTAATATTTAACCATTACAGTATAATTGAGCGCTATCAATTTTAAAATGTTATTAGACTTAACTTCTAATTTAAGTGAATTAAAAAAATGAACCTATTATAACAAATGTCATATTTAGCTACCTGTGCCCTTAAATATACAGAAAAGTCATAATTTATCAAACACAACATGTTAAATTAAATATAGATGAACCCCTTAAAGCTGTAAAAGTTATTAATTTCCAATTTCTTTTTTTCTTTTGTTCTTGTATTAATATACATCACAGCAGCTGGTTATTAGATTATTTGCCTGATATTGCTTTAAAAGCTGCCGGATCTGACACGCATCTTATTTTCTCTCCACTCTCGTTATCTTTTCTGACCCACTTCAGGTCTTGAAGTCTCCACTAATGAGCGGACGAGTTGAGTCGGGGGTGTTAGATGCTGCCTCAGGACCGTTTAAATGCGACGCATGTATAACATCTTGCATGCATGCACACAGTTTTAAAGCAGCTTTTTGGTAACCTGCTTTAACTGACGGCATAGCTAGGACATTGCATGCAGGTCGTTTCTTTGGCTGTTTGATATGAAATGATACGCCGGCTACAGCGCGCGCCGGCACCTTTGTGCTGTATTTAAAGAGCGCGCTACGATCACAGTATCTTTACGCGCTCGTCTGAAACGTCTCCCGTTTGATGTGGTCATAAAGACGTTCTGCATCTAAATAAACGCAATCTTTTCAAGAAAAACGAGACGGAGGCAGCAGTTGTGAATGGGTGGGGGGGGGGGCTAACTCTAGCCCCGCCCCTGCGTTAATTGCGTTAAATATTTTTAACGCGTTAATCTGAAAAAGTTAATCTCCTGTGTTAACTCGCTAATTTTGACACCACTAATATATATATATGTGTGGGTGTGTGTGTGTGTGTGTGTTGAGGGGTGGGTGTGTGGGTGTGTGTGTGTGTGTGGAGGGTGTGTGTGTGTGTGTGGGTGTGTGTGTGTGGAGGGTGGGTGTGTGGGTGTGTGTGTGTGTGTGGAGGTGTGTGTGTGTGTGTGTGGTGTGTGTGTGTGTGTGTGTGTGTGTGTGTGTTGAGGGTGTGCGTGTGTGCGTGTGTGTGTGTGTGTGCGTGTGTGTGTGATTTGAATAAATTTTTTTCTTTTTAACTTTTTACTTTTATACATGAAATGAAATGCAAAAAAATACATATATTTATATATACATAATTTAATAAATTAGTTGTTTACTTTACAAAATCACGGTGAAAGTTGTTCCAAGTGTTGATAATAATATATGTTTATTTTATTATTAGTCTGCAGTCAACATCAATTTGTTTTCCTTTAATTTTAAGTCTTTCTCACCCAGGTTTTTGTCTCTTTCTGCTTCCTATAATAAGCAAAATAAATGCAATAAACTCATGAGAATATATAAGAGATGACGGTATTAAAAATACATAAACTCCTCATAACAATAAAAAATAAACCCCCAAAAATGGACATGAATTGTTAGTTCTCTTTGTGTGTTTCTCTGGAGCCGGTGCTTCTGTCCGTCTCTATAAATGTTGTCCTCCGAGGTTATTGTTATTGTCAGTATCAGTTTCGAGACACTAGATGGCAGCAGTTAGCTATTCTCTGTAGCGTGTGTATGAAGAGAGAGACACTATATGATGATACAGCACCGAGAATACAGTCTCTGAGTCTTTTTGATCCTTCAATTAAAAATATTAGTTAATACGAGTCATTAGTTTCTGAATCAGACGACACGGGTCGCTCTGTGTGTTGTGTACACACATCGTGATAAACCTTAAAGCTGCAGTGCGTAACTTTATTGGGGTTAAAAATGATCCGAAATCAATATTTGAGCAAGTACATAACCAGCCGGTGTTCAAAACTATCTCTTACTTCATCTTACAATAATGTTTTCTAGCTTGAGGGTAGGTTTTAACGAGCATTACGTCGTTACGTCACGTCTGTAAACATTAAGAAGTTATCCGGCTAATACACTATATCTCATGTGAGGAACCGCGGGATCGTTTATAGCTTTTCTCTCAGCAGCTGGAATTATTATATTATAATTTTGATGTGGATTTAAATAAAGTGTTTATGAAACACATGTGAATTAAATTAATTCTATTCCAGGTTTGAATGTGCTTCAGTTTACTCAAGATTTGCAATGAAATAAAACAGTTCGAATGAAAGAATAATTAGCTTTTTGGGTTAAAATTATTTCTTGATATGAAATTCGAATGGCATACAATTAAATTAAACTACAGAAATTGACGCTAATACACGCTATAGTGACGCAATGCTAATGTTGTTAATTTGAGAATAAAGTATATTAATAATTTGCACGGTTTGATGTGACATGAGCTAATCGATCGTTAGATTAAATCATCCATTGGAGGCGCGATTTATTGTAATGTTTTTTCCTCAGTTGGGCAGAACAAACGTGACGGACTTGTTAATTATTGTTCAGATGGAAATATTTTATGAAAATACATATTTGGGTCATATATACACAAAGACGTAGGCTAATCTGTGAATGCAAAGAACTGTAAATATCGCGGTGACTGACAGCTGAGAAGTTAGAATTGCATGAAATAAAATTAATAATTTAATTTATTAATTAGATTTTATTTTTATGAATTGGTGGGCTTTTATAGTTTACTGTCCTAAATGATAAACAGTGACAATATCAATAATAACAACAGAGAAAGACAAATATACTGACATGCAATTAAAACATTCAATTCAATAATTTTCAGTAACAATAAATATTTACAACTATACAGATATATTAATAATTATTTTTGTTATTATTATTATATAAGAAAAAATAAAATGTATAAATGCAAAGACAAATATACTGACATGCAATTAAAACATTCAATTCAATAATTTTAAATAACAATACATATTTACAACTATGCAGCTATTTTAAATATTATTATTATTATATAAGATACAAATAACATTTATAAATGCAAAGACAAATGCAATTCAAATATTCAATAACTTTCTTGAAAATAAAAAGAAAATGTATCTATTATAATTCTACTCTTTTTAAAAATCTAACACTAGCTTTTCTAATCTTATTATATTGTTTTTTATATTATTATACAATTAACAAACGCAAAAAAGGCCTCGAACACTAGCTTGCTCTATTCTATGTTTTCTATTTATATATTATATATTTTTTGCACATCTTATTGTTTTGCACTTTTTATTCTTATTTTCTCTTTTTTACCATATATATGCTCTTGTGTTGTGTTACTTTTATATAATTTTTATTTGTATTCTTTTGCACTGTCCACTGAGCGGACCTGATTTGATTTACATTTCACTTCTGATTATACCCTGTATAATTTATTATGTGACAAATAAAGAAACCTTGACCTTGAACCTTGACCTTGATATAATACAAAATAAAAATAAAACCTTGCTCTGTGTGCTGTGTGAAGCTCACGGAGACTCGTCGTTGCTCTTTTGTAGGTTTTGATTGCTTCATTTGTAAGTTACTTTGAATAAAGCGTCGATGTAAATATATAACGTTCCTGTAAGCAGCTGATGTGTTTCAGGAGGCCGTGTCAGTTGCAGACGTGGTCCTGTGGGCGGCGCTGTGTCCTCTCCTATCTGACTCTGGTTTTGACGCCGGTAAGAGCTCTATCATCTGTTGGTCCGCTCAGACGGCAGGACTCGTATCTGACGGGGTTGTCCTCCGCAGGGGAGATGCCGTCTGTGCGCGGCTGGTTCGAGCGGGTCGGCGGTCTCGAGGCGTGTCAGGCGGCCGCTCGTAGAGTCCTGCAGGGAAACGGTGTTGAAGCCTTGAAGACTTTCCTCCAGAAACAACCGGCCACACCAACACAGCGCCGGGACGGTCCCGCCAACGCCAACGAGGTGCACAGCGTTAATTATACTACTAAAGGATTTACTCATAGTTTCAATTTGCTTTCTTCAAATTCATTTAAGTATTAGCAATTTTGTTTTGTGCTTTTGTAAATTTTATTTTTTAAAACAAAACAAAAAAAATATAATTTATATTAATTTATATTAAACACTTTTTTGTATGAAATATTTTATTTTATTTTAAGGTCTATATACCTTAATACTTTTTTTATATATTGTTTTTCATACACCTTACTTTATTTTTGCATTTTGGTAAATTTAGCATTTCAACGATGTTTGTAAGATGTTCGCGAGGTGTTTGTGAGACGTTCTTGAGATGTGTGAGATTTTTGTGAGACGTTCTTAAGATGTTCGCAAGATGTTTGTGAGACGTTTGTGAGATGTTCGCGAGATTTTTGTGAGATGTTTGTGAGACGTTCGCGAGATGTTTGTGAGATGTTTGTGAGTCGTTCTTGAGATGTTTGTAAGTCGTTCTTGAGATGTTCTTGAGAAGTTTGTGAGACGTTCTTGAGATGTTTGTGAGACGTATGCGAGATGTTCTTGAGATGTTTGTGAGACGTTCTTGAGAAGTTTGTGAGACGTTCTTGAGATGTTTGCAAGATGTTTGTGAGACGTATGTGAGACGTTCTTGAGATGTTTGTGAGACGTTCTTGAGAAGTTTGTGAGTCGTTCTTCAGATGTTTGTGAGACGTTTTTGAGATGTTCACAAGATGTTTGTGAGACATTCTTGAGATGTTTGCAAGATGTATGTGAGACGTTCTTGAGATGTTCGCAAGATGTATGTGAGACGTTCTTGAGATGTTCGCAAGATGTTTGTGAGATGTTCGCGAGATTTTTGTGAGATGTTTGTGAGACGTTTGCGAGACGTTCGCGAGATGTTTGTGAGACGTTCTTGAGATGTTTGTGAGTCGTTCTTCAGATGTTTGTGAGACGTTTTTGAGATGTTCACAAGATGTTTGTGAGACATTCTTGAGATGTTTGCAAGATGTATGTGAGACGTTCTTGAGATGTTTGTGAGACTTTCAGGAGATGTTTGTGAGACTTTCAAGAGATGTTTGTGTCATTCTTGAGATGTTTGTGAGACGTTCTTGAGACGGTCATGAGATGTTTGTGTGATGTTCATGAGATGTTTGTGAGACTTTCATGAGATGTTTGTGAGACGGTCGTGAGACGGTCGTGAGATGTTTGTGTGACGTCGTGAGATGTTTGTGTGATGTTCGTGAGATGTGATGTTTGTGAGACGTTCGAGAGACGTTTGTTACATGTTTGCGAGATGTTCGTAGGATGTTCATGAGATGTTTGTGAGACATTCTAGAGATGTTTTGTGAGATGTTGGCGAGATGTTTTTGGGGTGTGATGTTAGTGTGATGTTTGTGACATGTTCATAGGATGTTAGTGAGATGTTCGTGATATGTTTGTAAGATGTTCGCGAGACGTTATTGAGATGTTCATGACATGTTAGTGAGACATTCTTGCGATGTTTGTGAGATGTTCGTAGGATGTTCATGTGATGTTCGTTACATGTTTGTGAGATGTTCGTAGGATGTTCATGTGATGTTCGTTACATGTTTGTGAGATGTTCATAGGATGTTGGTGTGATGTTCGTGATGTTTGTAAGATGTTCGCGAGACGTTCTAGAGATGATTGCGAGGTGTTGGTGAGATGTTCGTGAGATGTTCGCGAGGTGTTTGTGAGACATTCTTGAAAAGTTTGTGAGACGTTCTTGAGAAGTTTGTGAGATGTTTGTGAGACGTTCTTGAGATGTTTGCGAGGTGTTGTGAGACGTTCTTGAGATGTTCGCGAGATGTTCTTGAGATGTTTGTGAGACGTTCTTGAGATGTTCTTGAGATGTTCGCGAGATGTTGGTGAGATGTTCGCGAGGTGTTTGTGAGACGTTCTTGAGATGTTCGCGAGATGTTCTTGAGATGATTGCGAGGTGTTGGTGTGAGACGTTCTTGAGATGTTCGCGAGGTGTTTGTGAGACGTTCTTGAGAAGTTCGTGAGTCGTTCAGTTGATTGTTGTGTACGCTGTTTAACTGTGTGGTTTGTCAGGCTGAAGACGGCGAGCATGTGATGACGGTGGAGGAGATTGAAGAAGCTGCTCGGGTTTGGTCTGAAGGACTCAAATCTTCTCCAGCAGTCACCGAGAGGAAACACCCCATGTACGACTATACCCTCATTACTGCTCATGAAAGCCTGTCAGCCGGTGTTTGCTCAGTGATGTGATTGTGTGTGTTTCTCAGTCTCCCTCAGGAAGGAAAGAGAAACCTGCTGCTCACCAGCGCTCTACCATACGTTAACAACGTGCCGCACCTGGGCAACATCATCGGCTGTGTGCTCAGCGCCGACGTGTTCGCCAGGTAACGCCACTTTCAGATTCATCAAGCACTTATTTAACCCTCATAATGCATTCCGGGTCCGTTATGCCCCGGAAGAGATATGTAAGCATCTCTAAAAGAGCAAAAAAGTATATCGTTTTAGTATAAAACTTTGCATTATTTATTTTTTCAGATGTTTTACAATTATATTTTAATATAGAGATATAATATTAAATTTTTGGGGGGTCATTTTGACCCATTAAGTGTCAAAAATACTTTCTGTAGAATGATAAAGTAATAAAGTAGTGCTGTCAAACGATTAATCGCATCCAAAATAAAAGTTTTTGTTTACGTAATATACGAGTGTGTACTGTTTATGTTTATTATGTATATATAAATACAACACATGCATGCATATATTTAAGAAAAATGTTGTTTATACATCAAATACATTTATATATAATATAATTATGTAAATGTATATACATGTAAATATTGTTCAAAATATATACTGAACGTGTTGTATTATATATATATATATATACATATATAATATATACACAGTACACACTCATATATTATGTAAACAAAAACTTTTATTTTGGATGCGACAGTTAAATTAGTGTCAAAAAACTTTTGCATAAATATATTTGGCCTTTTCCCAATATCTCGTACATTTTGGGACTGAATTTTTGTTGATAAATGTTGATAAACATTAATATGTATGCTAATGACAAAACATTTGCAGTTTGAAAAATGTCTATTTTTGATCTGAAAATGAAGGTTGATGCCGGTGAAATTAATTAATTTAGTTATTTTAGTTAATTTATATATTAATTGTTTTAATGTTTTTTTTTTTATAAATAAATATGTAGGTTTTATAAATTTTGACTGTTTTTGAGCAATCATGAGTTTTTATTTAGTTATGATGACATTTTATTAAATTATTAATTAATTAAATTCCATTAATTCCAAAATGGTTAATACTGGTAATTTTGAGATTATATGTTTTCATACAATGATATAATCAAATAAGATGATCAATATTAATATATATATACATCATATTTTTTTTTCATGTGGTTCATGTGTAATTTGAAATATCAAGAATTTCTCGAGTGTTAAATTAATTAAAAAGGGGATAAATGTAATAATAACATGGCAACATTCAAAACATTGACACATTTTCTCATAATTGAGAAGTTACTGATCAGATACAATATGGCTTTAGTTGAAAACATTAAGCTATGACTGTTTAATAAAATAATATTTTTTCATAATGTGAAAGTGTAGAGATGTTGAATGCATGTATCGTGCCTCGTCTTTGCAGATACGGCCGTCTGCGCGACTGGAACCTGCTGTTCGTCTGCGGTACGGATGAGTACGGGACGGCGACGGAGAACAAGGCTCGTGAGGAGGGTCTGACGCCGCAGGAGATCTGCGACAAATATCACGCCATCCACGCCGACATCTACCGGTGGTTCCAGATCGACTTCGACTTCTTCGGGCGCACCACCACCGAGCAGCAGACCGAGTGAGAACAGCACGTTTCCATCCGCTTCGTTTTTAGTGTTTATTTATGGGTTTTGAAACGAAAATTAAAACCATAAAACGTTGC
This sequence comes from Schizopygopsis malacanthus, assembly GCA_027474115.1. Lineage (NCBI taxonomy): Eukaryota > Metazoa > Chordata > Actinopteri > Cypriniformes > Cyprinidae > Schizopygopsis > Schizopygopsis malacanthus. Next base: position 1,073,552 of record CM049877.1, read on the forward strand.
TTAAAATAACTGATTTATTTGTATTTTATTTCTCGTATTAATTTAGTTTAACTTGATATATAGAAAATAAACAAAAGTTGAAATAAATATGAATATAAAACTGGACAAGACATAATTACTTTGTTTAGTTTATGTATTTTTTTTTTTTATTTTTATTTTTTTTTTACTTAATTTTATTTTGTTTTTCCCCCTTTTTATGTTATTTTATCTTAATTTAACAGCTCCTTGAAACTTTTGGATTCATTAAAAACGCTTTATAAATCAATTTTAAATTTCAATTTACATTATGTATATTGTTTTTACTTTGTTTTAATTATTTTATCACCTTAAAATTGTATAGCGCTTAAATAGTCTTCAAGTGCTTTAGAAATACATTTTAACATGTATTTAGTTTAATGTTAGTTTTTTCACTGACTTTGTTTACTTTTGTTTCATAATGTTGTTTGTTTATTTATTTTATCATCTTAAATTTGCACAGCACTTTGGTGCACTCTTGGTTTTTAAAATAAATTTTGAATTTAATTTAGTTTGTGTATTTTTTTATTATCAATTTTATTTTATTTTATCATAAAATTTAGCAGTGCTTTTGTGTACAGTTATTTTGAAAGTACTTTAAGAAATACATTTTCCATTGAATTTCATTTTTTATTTATTTTCTTTTGTTAATTTTATGTAATTTTATGTAATTTGAGTTATTTTGCACTGGTGTTTAAATAAATCTTGAATTTAATATGTCAATATTTCATGTCATCACAGCAGAAAAAAATATTGTATTTATTGTTTATTATTTTTTTGTTTTGTTTTTAACAAATGTCATATGCATGCGTTGTTTGTTGTTTATTATCTTTATGATGTAAAAGGATTCAGTGAAAGCCAACTTGTGATGGCATAATGAATCACTTGATTTTAGATGTTAAAGTATATTTTCTAAATGACATAAACGAAGGCTGTGAAGCTGCATGTTTATTATGTCATTATTTTTCACTTCTGTAGTCAGGAGATCGGGGCCGGTTCAGATCAGCAGGGCTCAGGGTTCATCTGTGATTGATGATTGTCCAGATCGGGGCCGGTTCAGGATCTCCAGATCAGGTGTTCATCTGTGTTTGATGATTGTCTGTGGTCCTCAGGATCGGGGCCGGTTCAGATCAGCAGGGCTCAAGGGGTCCAGAAAGGATCTGCAGGTGTTCATCTGTGATTGATGATTGTCTGTGGTCCTCAGGATCGGGGCCGGTTCAGATCAGCAGGGCTCAAGGGGTCCAGAAAGGATCTGCAGGTGTTCATCTGTGTTTGATGAAAGGATCTCAAGCAGGTGTTCATCTGTGTTTGATTTGATCAGGAGGATCGGGGCCGGTTCAGATCAGGAGGGCTGCAGGTCCAGAAAGGATCTGTGGTCAGATCAGGATCGGGGCCGGTTCAGATCAGAGGGCTCAAGGGGTCCAGAAGGATCTGCAGGTGTTCATCTGTGTTTGATGATTGTCTGTGGTCAGGAGATCGGGGCCGGTTCAGATCAGCAGGGCTCAAGGGGTCCAGAAAGGATCTGCAGGTGTTCATCTGTGTTTGATGATTGTCTGTAGTCAGGAGATCGGGGCCGGTTCAGATCAGCAGGGCTCAAGGGGTCCAGAAAGGATCTGCAGGTGTTCATCTGTGTTTGATGATTGTCTGTGGTCCTCAGGAGATCGCTCAGACAGCTCAAGGGGTCCAGAAAGGATCTGCAGGTGTGTGATTGATGTTTGTCTGTGCCTCAGGATCGGGGCCGGTTCAGTCAGCAGGGCTCAAGGGGTCCAGAGGATCTGCAGGTGTTCATCTGTGATTGATGATTGTCTGTGGTCCTCAGGATCTGCCGGGCTTAGATCCCAGAAGCTGTGGTCCGCGGGGAGATCCAGTCAGTCCAGATCTGCAGGTGTTCATCTGTGTTTGATGTGGAGGATCGTCTGATCAACGCTGTGGAGCTCAGGGTACGGTTCGAGACCGTCGTGTCCCTTAAGGGCCGCTCACTGAACACAGACGGCTTCAGATGCTTTTGGAGAAGCATAGAATTATGGCTGGGTGATATGGGAAAAAAAAACGTTATTTTTCATATTCTCGATTTTTAACTAATCAACTTGAAAATGCAACTACAACATGATTCAAGTAACTTTTTCTTTATTAACCCTTGAGTTAAAATGAAAATTCTATTCCAAGTGCAGCACACATGAAGTAAATCACTTGTTATAATGTGTCTCTGGAGCACAAAAGCAGTCATAAGCAGCACAGCTATATTTGTAGCAATAGCCAACAATACATTGTATGGGTCAAAATGATCATTTTTCTTTTAGGCCAAAAATCATTAGGATATTATGATCATGTTCTATGAAGATATTTTGTACCGTTAATATATTAAAACTTAATTTTTGATTAGTAATATGCATTGCTAAGAACTGAATTTGAACAACTTTAAAGGCGATTTTATTTTTCAGGATCCACAGATTAATAGTATAGCATTTATTTGAAATATAACTCTTTTGTAGCATCATAATAATCTTTGCTGTCACTTTTGATCAGGTTAATGCATCCTTGATGAATAGAAGTGTTAATTTCTTACTGAAGAGTAGAGTTTACTGGTGGTATTTGTCTCTGCTGTAGAATCCGCAGTGTAAGGTGTGCAAGGAGACGCCGGTGATCCGCTCCTCTAAACACCTGTTTCTGAACCTGCCGAAGGTAATAAACACACCTGTATGATGTGAATGTTGATCTCTGTGTGTGTGTGTGTGTGTGAGAGAGAGAGAGAGAGTGTGTGTGAGAGAGAGAGAGAGAGTGTGTGAGAGAGAGAGAGTGTGTGTGTGTGAGTGAGAGAGATGTGTGTGTGTGTTGAGAGAGAGAGTGTGTGTGTGTGTGTGAGAGAGAGAGTGTGTGTGTGTGTGTGTGAGGGAGAGAGAGAGAATGTGTGTGTGTGTGTGAGTGTGTGTGAGTGTGTGTGTGTGTGTATCTGATAAGAGTGTAGAGAGATGCAGAGACAGTGTGTTGTCTGTAAGGGGTAGGTTTAGGGTTAGAGTTGGTTTAGGGGATAGAAAATATAGTTTGGTCCGTATAAAAGAAAGAGAAGTCTATGGAAAGTTCCCACAATTCACTGAAACAAATGTGTGTCTGTGTGTTTGTGTGTGTGTGTGTGTGCGTGCGTGTCTCTGTGTGTGTGTGTGTGTGTGTGTGTGTGTGTGTGTCTGTGTCTGTGTGTGTGACTCTGTGTGTGTCTGTCTGTCTGTGTGTGTGTGTGTCTGTGTCTGTGTCTCTGTGTGTGTGTGTGACTGTGTGTGTGTGTGTGTGTCTGTGTGTGTGTGTAGCTGGAGGAGGAGCTGGAGCAGTGGCTCGATAAGTCGACAGGCTCCGGCGACTGGACGGCAAACGCGCGGAACATTACACGCTCATGGCTCCGAGATGGTCTTAAACCGCGCTGCATCACGCGTGACCTGCGCTGGGGAACACCTGTGCCTCACGAGGATTACAAGGACAAGGTGTGAGCGCACAATCATGTCATCATCACTGTCGTGTGTCATCAACATCAGTTTACATTCCTTTAGCTATTAATTGTGACCATCATCAGTGTCTGAAGAAACAGAACAAACTGAGACGGACTCGATCCAGAAGAACTGAGTCTCAAGACGCTTCGAGAAACCTCCTGCAAAGCTGCAGAACTGTTAAAAGATTTAAGCACTTGTGTAAAAATGCCTTAAAACGAGGATAGTGTCATAAATACATTTTCTTTATCAATTAACTTCTATGAACTAACTAAAATCGTAGTGTCTTCGTAACTTGAGCAGAGTTTGGAGCTTCAGGAGGTGAGACTTTCAGGAGCTTTGCAGGAGGTTTCTTGAGACTCGGTTCTTCTGGATCGAGTCCGTCTCAGTTTGTTCTGTTTCTTCACAGACTAATGATGATCAGATCACATCTCTGTGTGGAGATTATTACAATTAATGGCAAAATGAATATTTCCTACTGACACACGACAGCAAAAGATAGAAATAACAGACTTAAAACCATATTTAGCTGCTGGAGATACTAGTGTAATCATCATGTTGGCCTCCACTGTTGTCCATGAATATGAAATATGAAATCATCCGTCTGTCTGTGAAGGTGTTCTACGTCTGGTTCGACGCTCCTATTGGCTACCTCTCCATCACCGCTAACTACACCGACCAATGGGAGCGCTGGTGGAAGAATCCTCAGCAGGTGCTGATCAATAACTCATCAATCATTTCAGAATTAACCTCCTCAATTTGATACAAATCATGTGTTTGTTTTTGGCTTGTTTGGGGCAGGGTTATTATAATTAACTCAAACTAAAATTGAAACGGATTATAATTTTTGTTACTTGAAATAAAATTATAAACAAAAATGTTTAGTTAATTTCTCAATTTAATTTAACTTGATGTTCTAAAATAACTAGAATTGAAAATGAAAAAATGAATAAAAACTATGTAGAACAAAATTAACTTTAACTAAAATTAAACCAAAATGCAAAAATTAGAAATTATTACAAAATGATATTAATAATAAAACTGTAATAGTATCACAATTATATTAAAATGAAACCAAAATGAAGTAAAACTGAAATAAATATTAATAAAAACTATATAGATATATACATATACAAAACAATAACTACTCAAAATGACAAAAAATACACAACAAAACTTCAAAATTAAAATTAAAAGAGAAAAAACTGATTCAAAATATTAATAAAAATATAGCAGATTCTCGATGCAAAAATAATACTAGAATTCATTAACAATTTTCATTAGGGATATTTTTATATTTTGTATTTTATTTTATGTTTAGTTAATTTCTCAATTTAATGTGAACTTGATTGTTTTAAAATAACTAGAATTGAAAATGAGAAAATAAATAAAAACTATATAGATCAAAATATATATAGAATAAAATTAACTTTAACTCAAATTAAAATTAAACCAAAATGCAAAAATTAGAAATGATTACAAATATTAATAATAAAACTGTAATAGTATCACAATGATATTAAAATGAAACCAAAATGAAGTAAAACTGAAATAAATATTAATAAAAACTATATAGATATATACATATACAAAACAATAACTACTCAAAATGACAAAAATACACAACAAAAAATTAAAAGAGAAAAATATGAAAATAAAAACTGATTCAAAATATTAATAAAAATATAGCAGTTTCTCAATTATGTAAAAATACACACACTTGTTTTGAAGAACATACATTTTTATGCATATGTTTAAGATGATGCACACTGAAAAAAAGGCATAGGATTAATTTTTTCATTCATTAACAATTTTCATTAGGGATATTGCTAGTAAACTTCACAAATAATTACAAAGAAATAGCAAGTAACATTGAATTAAATGTGAATTTTTTAAGTAGAAATACTTTTTCCTTGTAAAAACAGGCATTTCTTTCTACTTTAAATGAGTGCAGCTGCAGTCATACCAGCATTTAAGCTGATTTATGGATAATTATGACTGTCAGACCCTGAATTGTGATTAAGACGCCGCCGGTAATGTTCATGTGTGTCCTGTAGGTGGAGCTCTATAACTTCATGGCGAAGGACAACGTTCCCTTCCACAGTGTAGTGTTCCCTTGTTCACTTCTCGGAGCTCAAGACAACTACACCCTGGTGAATCACCTCATCGCTACCGGTGAGACCCGAGCACGACGCCGGCAGATGATTTCATCTAATCTGATATACCACGTCATGTGAAATATAGTCTCTTCTTCTCATCTAAGGCTGCATTTATTTGATCAGAAATAACAGTAAAAATAGTGAAATATTATTACGATTTAAAACAGCTGTTTTCTGTGTGATACATGTTGAAATGTCATTTATTTCTGTGATGCGCACAGATCATTACTACAGTCTTCAGCGTCACATGATCTTCAGAAATCATAATAATATGCTGCTCATGAAACATTTCTGGTTATTATCAATGTTGAAAACAGTTCAATTTTTTTGTGTAAACTGATGCATTTTATTTTTCAGATTCACAAATGAATAGAAAGCTCAAAATAACATGTTTATTTATTTAAAATATTAATATTTTGTAACATTATAAATGTATTTTGATCATTTTAATGCATCCTTGATGAATACAAGTATCTTACTAACTTCTGAACCGCAGACTAACATTCTAATATTTAATAATAATAATAATTGTTTGTTTTCATGCTGCTGGAGTGTGAGTCAGAATTATTATAATATCATCTTCCGTCCTACACTAAACATGCGCACACACACACACACACCTCACACACACACACACACACACACACACACACAGGGACACTCTCTCTCTCACACACACACACACACACGCACGGACACTCTCTCTCTCACACACACACACACACACTCACACACTCTCTCTACACACACACACACTCACACACAGACACACACACACACACACACACACACACACACACACACTCTCTATCACACATACACTCACACACACACACACACACACGCAGAGACACTCTCTACACACACACACACACACACACACACACACACTGCACACACACACACTCACACACAGACACACACACACACACACACACACACACACACACGCAGAGACACTCTCTCTCACACACACACACACACACGCACGGACACTCTCTCTCTCACACACACACACACACACACACTCACACACTCTCTCTACACACACACACTCACACACACACACGCAGAGACACTCTCTCTCACACACACACACTCACACACACACACACACACACACACACACACACACACGCAGAGACACACTCTCTCTCACACACACACACACACACACACACACACACACACACGCAGAGACACTCTCTCTCACACACACACACACACACTCACTCACACACACTGATACACAAAAAATATATTTTTGTTTTCATGTGTCCAGAATACTTGAATTACGAGGACACCAAGTTCTCCAAGAGTCGCGGTGTGGGTGTGTTCGGTGACATGGCTAAAGACACCGGGATCCCGTCGGACGTCTGGCGCTTCTATCTTCTGTATCTGCGGCCTGAGGGGCAGGACTCGGCCTTCTCCTGGAGCGACATGGCCCTCAAAAACAACTCTGAGCTCCTCAACAACCTCGGCAACTTCATCAACAGGTTTGTGCTGCTGGAGTGTGAGTCAGGATTATTATAATATCATCTTCCGTCCTACACTAAACACGCACGCATGCACACACATACACACTCACATGCGCACACACACACACATATATACACAACACGCTCGCTCACTCACTCACATGTGCACACACACACAGACTCGCATACTCACACACACACACACACACACAACACACTCGCTCACTAACTCACACACACACATACACACACACACACACACACACATATACACAACATACTCGCTCACTCACTCACATGTGCGCGCACACACACACACACACTCACACACACAACACACTCGCTCACTAACTCACACTCGCACACTCACTCACAAACGCACACACACACACACACAATCAACTACATCACCACAAAATCAATCACACATACACACACACTCACACACACACACAACACACTCGCTCACTAACTCACAAACGCACACACACACACAAAATCATCTACATCACCACAAAATCAATCACACACGGTCTCAGGGTTATTATCACACATACACACACACAATTAATTTCATTTTCCCTACATCAAATAAAACACTCTCACACTACACACACACTTGTGCACACACACACACACACACACACACACACACACACACACTTGTGCACACACACACACACTTGTGCACACACACACACACACACACACAGAGAGAACTAAATCACAGAATCACTTGCATCCAAACAAACTTTTCCTCAAGGCTATGATTTAGAAAATTTGAGATCAGTTTTTTTTTTTTTTTTTACATTTTTAGCTGTAATATGCATAAATAGATAAATACATGTTTGTTTATGTTTTTAAATGAGTGCTAAATGTCTTCCTTTTCATTCATTGCATAATTTTTTTACTTGGGTTTTCTTTTTTAACCATTGATGCTAATCTTCACATAATAAAATGCATTAATAAACGTAAATAAAAATATATTCATAGGACTCGTTCTTAGGCAAAATGCACGAATACTCAAACATATGCATGCAATATAAATTCGATTAAACTATCCAGCATCTGTTTAAAAATACTCTCAGTTTTGTGTTCTGCTTGTATTATAGTGCACATTGTAATCGCACGCACTGATCTGAACACGTTTAGTCCTCACCAGTGCTGCTGCTCTCTCCTCAGAGCCGGGATGTTCGTCTGTAAGTTCTTCGACGGCTGTGTTCCTGAGATGCTCCTGAATGAAGACGATAAGCGGCTCATCGCTCAGGTCTGCTGGGAGCTCAAGCAGTACATCCAGCTGCTGGATAAAGTCAGGTCCGTTACACACAGTTCTGCAGATGATGCAGGTCTCACACAGTCATGTCAGTATCGGGGAATATTAACGCTCGGGTTTCCAGCCTGTAATGACATCTGTCTGGCTTTGCTCAGCTCTATAATATTTCAGCAGGTAGTGTTTCCTCCATAAATCAGAGTTACGGGGAAATATCAGGTCATTAGTGGTTCACAAACAGAAAAGCAGTGTTTAAAATGATGCTTAACAATCCTTAAACAAGACACTACAGGCTTAAACTGGGTTTTCCACGGGTCAGTTTAGAGATTTGGGACGATCACTTTTCATAAGGTGTTTGTTTCCCTTTAAAATAATGGAAAGAAGAAAAAAAATTACATTTATAAAACAATTACATCAAAAAAAAATCATTATTCTCATACATATATATACGTGATCCCTGGAGCACAGACGCAGTCATAAGCAGCACAGCTATATTTGTAGCAAATAGCCAACAATACATTGTATGAGTCAAAATTATTGATTTTTCTTTTATGCCAAAAATCATTAGGATATTAAGATCATGTTCAATGAAGATATTTTGTACCGTTAATATATTAACTTATTTTTTGATTAGCAATATGCATTAGTAAACTTCATTTGAACAACTTTAAAGATGATTTTCTCAATATTTAGATTTTTTTGCACCCTCAGATTCCAGATTTACAAATATTGTCCAAACCATACATCAATGGAAAGATTATTAATTCAGCTTTCAGATGATGCATACATCTCAATTTTGAAAAATTGACTACTGTTTTGTGGTCCAGGGTCATTTATATATATATATATATATAGCCAAATTAACAATCTTAATAATTAATAATTTCCATTGGTTTGGACAATATTTGTAAATCTGGAATCTGAGGGTGCCAAAAAAATCTAAATATTGAGAAAATCATCTTTAAAGTTGTTCAAATTAAGTTCTTAGCAATGCATATTAATAATCAAAAATTTAGTTTTGATATATTTACGGTAAGAAATGTACAAAATATTTAGAACATGTATCCTAATGATTTTTGGCATAAAAGAAAAATTGATAATTTTGACTCATACAATGTAATGTTGGATATTGCTACAAATATAGCTGTGCTGCTTATGACTGCTTCTGTGCTCCAGAGATATATATATATATGTACATAAATAATTGCATATATATCAGCTTGAGTCTGAAGTCTATAAAAATATTTCTAAAAATGATTGTGCACAATATCAACATTTTCTGAGATTTATTCTGAATTATACTTTTTCTGAATTTATTCTTAATTTTTTTCTCCATTTCAGCAGCACTTACTCAAAACTTAACAGTTTTATTCATATCTATATTCTGAATGCCTGTTTATATACCAATCACATAATTTTTAAACTTTTATGCATAAACACATCACGAAAATGTATTGTTTTATGTCTGTTGACAGTATTTTCTGATTAATGAGGGATACAAAGAGAAATCCAAAATCATTTAATGTGTCAACAAAATCATAAATGATTCAGATTTCTGTTCTGGAAATATATGCAAATTAGTGCACGTTCACTTAGATTGTGCCTCATTTGCATATTTCAGAAAACTTGTCATACAAAAAAAGTTTGCTATTGTTAATATAATTAATTAGCTGGGTAAGTACGGTGATATTTAATGAGTTAAGTTGTGACCCTTTTCACCAGGTGCCACAAACAACTGAAAATGTTTAATTAATTGTTAAACAAAAACAGTGAGAAGATTGATTATGAAATTACTGGAAGAAGCTCTTATTTCTGATGAGAATCTCGTCAAGCATGTCTTAATGATGCACGTGTGTATGTTTTTATTCTGGGCTGTTTGTTCAGGATCCGTGACGCTCTGAAGTGCATCCTCAACATCTCTCGTTACGGGAATCAGTACATCCAGGTTAACGAGCCCTGGAAGAAGATCAAAGGAGGAGACGGTGACAGGCAAGTCATGTGACACGGGATCACGCCGGTGATAACATCTGGTTACACCACTGAATAACAAAGACAGATTATAAATGCACATTTTTTATTATATATATAATATATATATTTTTTTTTATTAATTTTTTTATCTCACAGTTGTGACTTCTTCCCCCTGACTTATTTCACCAGAATTATAATTCTAATATAATTATATTTATATAATTGATATAAACTCACAATTGCATGTTACGAAGTCAAAATAGTGAGATAAAAGTCGCAATTACCTTATTTTTTTATCGTGTGTCAGAAACATTTCTGCGTGATGTTTGCGCGATGATAGCGTGCGTTTGCGTGATGTTAGCATGCGTCTGCGTGATGTTTGCGTGATGTTAGCATGCGTTTGCGTGATGTTTGCGTGACGTTAGCGTTTTGCAGTTAGCGTGCGTTTGCGTGATGTTAGCGTGCGTTTGCGTGATGTTAGCGTGCGTTTGCGTGATGTTAGCGTGCGTTTGCGTGATGTTAGCGTGCGTTTGCGTGATGTTAGCATGCGTTTGCGTGATGTTAGCATGCGTTTGCGTGATGTTAGCATGCGTTTGCGCGATGATAGTGTGCGTTTGCATGATATTAGCGTGCGTTTGCGTGATGTTAGTGTGCGTTTGCATGATATTAGCGTGCGTTTGCATGATATTAGCGTGCGTTTGCATGATATTAGCGTGCGTTTGCGTGATTAGCGTGCGTTTGCGTGATGTTAGTGTGCGTTTGCGTGATGTTAGCGTGCGTTTGCGTGATGTTAGCGCGTTTGCGCGATGTTAGTTAGCGTGCGTTTGCGTGATGATATGTAGCGTGCGTTTGCGTGATGATGCGTTTGCGTGATTTAGCGTGCGTTTGCGTGATGTTAGCGTGCGTTTGCGTGATGTTAGCGTGTGTTTGCGTGATGTTAGCGTGTGTTTGCGTGATGTTAGCGTGTGTTCGCGTGATGTTAGTGTGCGTGATTGCGTGATAGTGTGTTTGCGTTTAGCGTGATGTTTGCGTGATGTTAGCATGCGTTAGCGTGCGTGATTGCGTGATGTTAGCGTGCGTTTGTGTGTGTTTGGGTGAAGTTAGCGTGATGATGTTAGCATGATGTTAGCGTGTGTTTGGGTGATGTTTGCGTTTGCGTGATGTTATGTTAGCGTGTGTTTGCGTGATGTTAGTGTGTGTTCGCGTGATGTGTGTTGTGTCGTGTGAGTATAGTGTGTTTGCGTGCGTTAGCGTGATGTTTGCGTGAGGTTAGCGTGTGTTAGCGTGATGTTAGCGTGATGTTAGCGTGTGTGTTTGCGTGATGTTAGCGTGATGTTAGTGTGTGTTTGAGTGATGTTAGCGTGTGTTAGCATGATGTTAGCGTGATGTTAGTGTGTGTTATGTTAGTGCGTGATGATGTTAGCGTGTGTTAGTGCGTGATGTTAGCGTGATGTTAGCGTTGTTAGCGTGATGTTGGCGTGTGAGCATGTGTTAGTGTTAGCGTGATGTTAGCGTGTGTTAGTGTGATGTTAGCGTGATGTTAGCGTGATGTTAGTGTGTGTTTGGGTGATGTTAGCGTGTGTTATGTTAGCGTGATGTTAGTGTGTGTTTGGGTGATGTTAGCGTGTGTTTGCGTGATGTTAGCGTGATGTTAGCGTGATGTTAGCGTGATGTTAGCGTGTGTTAGCGTGTGTTAGCGTGATGTTAGCGTGATGTTAGCGTGATGTTAGCGTGTTAGCGTGATGTTAGCGTGTGTTAGCGTGATGTTAGCGTGATGTTAGCGTGATGTTAGTGTGTTAGCGTGATGTTAGCGTGATGTTAGCGTGATGTTAGCGTGTGTTTGATGTTAGCGTGATGTTAGCGTGATGTTAGTTATGTTAGTTAGCGTGATGTGTGTGCGTGATGTTAGCGTGATGTTAGCGTGATGTTAGGGTGATGTTAGCGTGATGTTAGCGTGATGTTAGCGTGATGTTAGCGTGTGATGTTAGCGTGATGTTAGCGTGAGTTAGCGTGAGCGTGTGTTAGCGTGACGTGTGACGTGATGTTAGACGTGATGTTAGCGTGTGTGCGTGATGTTAGCGTGTGTTAAGCGTGGTTAGCGTGTGTTTGGGTGATGTTAGCGTGATGTTAGCGTGTGTCAGCGTGATGTTAGCGTGTGTTAGCGTGATGTTAGCGTGTGTTTGCGTGATGTTAGTGTGTGTTTGCGTGATGTTAGCGTGGTGTTAGCGTGATGTTAGCGTGTCAGTTAGCGTGAGCGTGTGTTACGTGACGTTAGCGTGATGTTAGCGTGATGTTAGCGTGTGTTTGTGCGCCAGCAGCTGCGTGAGTGCGTGTCCGCCGTTCACCTCCGCCAGCGCCATGCTGCAGAACACGGGAGCCTTCGTCTGCACTCTTCCCGCCGGACACCGCATCGGCACGGTACGAGCTCGAGTCACTCAATATTAACATCTAATATCTAATAATACATTTAATATTAACATTTTGGGGGGTATAGGACCTGTGATACTTTAGTAAAGATGAGTTATAGTTATTTATAATATTGATAATTACAGCTTTTAAAGCAATAACACAATTCTGGAGAAGGCCAAAGTCCCTAGTTTTACGTGATTGGTTAGATTTAGTTTAAGTACAAAGATATGGGCACCTCTAAAATCAAAGTATATACTATAAAATAAATAAATACAAATCATATTAATTACCTTTTTATATTATCCTGCCTCCCTTTTAATTTATTCATTTATTATTATATAAATGTATTTATTATATTATTATTATTATTAATTGATTAAAAAAAATATTATGTCTTTGAAGGAAATGTTTATTGCGCACTTGTATTAAATGAACAGAAAGACATAATAAAGCATGAAAAAAATTAGCGTTAAACATAATTGATTTAACGTTAGGTGTTGTAAGGGAAGAAAAGTACAGCGTTATTCAAAAGAAATATTAAGAAGCTGAACTTGAGGTATTATTAATGCTTTATTTGGATTATTAACGAGTGTTTTGACGTCTCCTGCAGGTCAAGCCTTTGTTTGAGAAGCTGGAGAACGAGCAGATCGAGGCTCTGAGGAAGAGATTCGGAGGACAACAGGTGTGTAAAAACATTCATCGATTATTAATCACGGTTTTCATCGCCGGCGGCTGGTCAATAGGGGGCGCTGGGGCTTCAAGTTAGCCCCCTTTAACATGTTAACCATAAGTTACAAATATATCGCAAATATTAACTAAATAAAATCATTTAGTCATAGTATTCTACTGTTAGTTATATTATAATTTATTGAAAATCAACTATATTTCTTTCATATTTGTGTGCGGGGCGCCGGACTAATGAGTGTGTATGTAGGTACACAAACTTTTCAAAAGCATGTGATTTGAGGCTAAGCTCTAATTGGCTTGTTTCAAACTGTCCTTGGGGCACAGGCTCCTCCCACTTTTGTTGTTAGAGCGAATCAATATTGTTTTGATATGTTTGGCCTCATGTGATTGGTCCGTTCTCAACGACTCTCGTTCCACTCACTCGTTGAAAATGATTCAAAGTAAAAAAAAAAAAAGAATAAAGATTTGGACCAGATATTGTTTAGCACCAGCCGCCGCTAATAAATTGTGTTTTCCAACAAATGGAAATTAACAAAGTTGACAAAACGTATATAATATTGTTAAACAAAATAAAATAAAAAATATACAACTAGAAATGTATTAAAGAATTATACTAAATCAATTAAATATCAATATTTCGAGTTATGCTCATATATATCACAGTATGTGTACACACACACACACACATCTGGAGCAGTGGACACACACACACACACACACACACACACACACACACACACACACACACATCTGGAGCAGTGGACACACACACACACACACACACACACACACATCTGGAGCAGTGGACACACACACACACACATCTGGAGCAGTGGACACACACACACACACACACATCTGGAGCAGTGGACACACACACACACACATCTGGAGCAGTGGACACACACACACACACACACACACACACACATCTGGAGCAGTGGACACACACACACACACACACATCTGGAGCAGTGGACACACACACACACACATCTGGAGCAGTGGACACACACACACACACACACACACACACACACACACACACACATCTGGAGCAGTGGACACACACACACACACATCTGGAGCAGTGGACACACACACACACACACACACACACACACACACACACACACACACACACACACACACACACACACACACATCTGGAGCAGTGGACACACACACACACACACAGCACACACACACACACACACATCTGGAGCAGTGGACACACACACACACACATCTGGAGCAGTGGACACACACACACACTGGAGCACACACACACACACACATCTGGAGCAGTGGACACACACACACACACACACACACACACATCTGGAGCAGTGGACACACACACACACATACACACATCTGGAGCAGTGGACACACACACACATCTGGAGCAGTG
>CM049877.1:1093430-1118430 GCA_027474115.1 Schizopygopsis malacanthus
GAATTGCATTAGTCATTTTTAATTTACTGCAAAAAATAGTTTCTGCGAATTCTGCTTCATTTTTTTTATAAAAAATCTCATTCTTTTAAATTGGTATAGTTAATTGATATTTTATTGCTCACTCTTCAATCTGTTTGTCATTTGTTAAACTGTATCATTCATCCGTCGTAGCATTGTATGATTTAAATGCACTTCATTTATTTTCTTCTTCTGTGCTTTGCATTCGGGCCGAGTTTGCTCCACGCTCTTTTCTTTTCCTGGTCTCCCTCTGACTTTCTCTTTCTCTCTCTCTCGGCGGGAGTCGCTCTCTGTCCCACGTGTCTTTTATCTCCCTCTAAACGTGCCTTTCACGGTCATCCCTTCACCTCCTGGTGTTGACGAGTCTCTCGATGAGCGCCCGGCGCGTCCGCTGCACCTCCTCTCCCAGCCGCTCGATCTCGGCTTTGAGCCGCTCGTTCTGATCCGTCAGCTCCTGCACTTTCCTCTCGTTCTCGTGCTCTCGCTCGCGTCGGCTTTTCTTCCCAGGGGACGGCGAGCACGGCGCGCCTCCTCGCTTTCTCTTTCCCGGGCGATCGGAGGAGACGGGAGGAGACGGCGAGCGGGACGCTGAGGAGCAGGACGAGGTGTCCGGGACGGTCGGGAGCTCCTCTTCTTCGCTGGCGGACGGCGAAGGAGGCGCGTGATCTGAAACGTGGTACATGGTCTCCACCGATCCCGCGCCGCCTTCGCTGAGGAGCTCGAAGAACTCGGGCGGAAGCAGGTCTCCTCCGGACGAGGGGTGCTCCGGCTCGCCTCCTCTGCGCTCGTCCTGCCGCTGCGGCGAGTGGACGGCGGGCGGCTCGTCGGTGACCCGTTGCACCCCGTCGCCCCAAACCTGGCCCTCGGTCAGCCAGGTGAGCGAGCAGCTCTCCAACACATCCAGAAACTCGGGCTCCTTCTGTGTAGAACAGGAGAAACCGTTAGAACCGCCAAGTCTGCGGGACGCGACCTTCATTTATATACCACAAAACCAGTCCTAACAGCATCTGCAAGCTGAATAAATAATATTTCCATTGATGTATGGTTTGGACGATATTTGAAAATCTGCTAAAAAATCTAAATATTGAGGAAATCATCTTTAAAGTTGTTCAAATGAAGTTCTTAGCAATGCATATTAATAATCAATAATTATGTTTATGGTACGAAATGTACTAAATATCTTCATGGAACATGATCTTAATAATATCCTAATGATTTTTGGCACATACACTGTATTGCTGGTTCTTGTTTGTGCTCCAGGGACACATTTAGCGCTTTTAACGACACAGATTGTGGCACAGCAGGTTAACGGTATTAGACGTGTCCCTGGAGCACAGACGCAGTCATAAGCAGCACAGATATAACAACAATACATTATATGAGTCAAAATTATACATTTTTCTTTTATGCCAAAAATCATTAGATATTAAGATCATGTTCCATGAAGATATTTAGTAAATTTCGTACCATAAACATAATTTTTGATTATTAATATGCATTGCTAAGAACTTAATTTGAACAACTTTAAAGATGATTTTCTCAATATTTAGATTTTTTTGCACCTTCAGATTTTCAAATATTGTCCGATCATAACAAACCATACATCAATGGAGCGATTATTTATTGATGTATAAATCTCAACTTCAAGAACTTGACCCTCATAACTGGTTTTGTGCTGCAGGGTCACATATATGATGTATAATAAAGCAAAAGGACAACAGTAAACACTATATTTTCAGTTAAACTCAGTTCATCAATGATTCTGTGATTTGATTCATTGATCGTTCAGTATCTGTTCGTTAGGGTTGGGTATCGTTTTAATTTGACCAATTCCGGTTCTGCTTATCGATTTCCAGATTCGATTCCAATGTGGTTAAAAAAACAGAAATCAAACATTTCGATATTAAGAGTCTCTTTTCGTAAAACATTGAATTGCTGCTGAATAGCATGAACAAATATCAGCCGGCTCGGACTCGATTAAGAGCTAAATAGAGCGGCACGATTCTGCATAAATTAGTTTTTATGGAGATTGTAGTTCTTACACATCTAAAGGAAAAATATTACACGACTAAACAAAATCTGAAGGAATATATGAATGCAATAATTCAATGACTCACTCAAGATTTACTGGATGAATCCGTGTTTTTGAACGAATCTAGAGAATTAATGATTCAAAGACAAATTAATTTAACAGCATTTTTCGCCACCTAAAAATTTTTTTTTTTTTAGAAAATTTTAATTTGACAAGTATCCGATTCCTGACCTTAAGTATCTAATTCTGGAATTGGTTTTCGATTCCCAACCCTAGCGACGGTCGAGCGGCGTTTGGCGTTACTGACCTCGGAGCAAGGCGGGGCTCTTGTGAGTTTGGCTCCGCCCCCATCGGAGCCCAGTATATCCTGTAGGTCTTCATACCACGCCTCCAACTCTGCACCACACAGCGGCCCCACGCCAGGGGGACACAGCCACTCCGCAGTCATCGCACCAGTCACTCACTATCCACACAATACGATATGCTCGCACACCTAGCACACAAGACCTGAACGAGAAAGACAAAAAGAAGTAGAAAACAACCTCCGTGTGCCTCGCTGCACGTCTGGTGGGAGCTTCAGTGCATTGATGCTTCACCTGCGCCGGCGGGTTTGGGAATAGCTGATTTATCTGGGTGACCCGCTATTATACGCGACATTAAGACTGACTGCTCGGCCACCGGTGCAACAAGGACACATAGTGGCCAAACAGCGGTACTGCACAACAAACCCAGACGGTGCATGCATGAACTGAGAACGTTTCTCTTTAGAATATATATATATAGTCTGTTTAGTGTAACCATTTAGTTATTAAATATGTATTTAAATGAAAAAAAAACAGATGCTCACCTTAAAAGAGTCTCTTGTCAATCAAGTTTGAATGTGAGTGGTTGGCGGTAAATTGTCCCAGTGATTCTAGAGAAATAAAACATGGAAGAGCTCAAGACACCGAGCTCATGATTGCAAAACTACTTAAAAATAAAATCAAAATCATTCTCATACACAACACTTCTGCTGAGAAACAAACACGAGCCAGAAAGCACAGAGAGGAATTATCAAATGTTGGCATAGCCATTATTGATTGTTTAATCTTTAATGTAAAATTAGGTCATTGTGTTTTTTATGTAAACAAAGGCGCATTGTGTGCTCGGTGGCGCCCCCTGCGTGAGTCTGCGTGCGCGCACACGGCGTCTGTCAGAACAGCCCAATGACTCTCAATCCCATCATGCGAAGACATTCACGTTCAGCTAAAACATCTATAAACATCGCAGAAATAATTCCTGAGTTATGAATACGATCAGAGAACGACAAACGAGCTACTTTAGATGTCCGCGTGAGAATGAAAACAGCCCTAACATAAACACCTGAGGCACACCCGTGTTTTATTAATTTCTTAACCATAATTCATAACGCGGAGTGAAGCGATTTAACTAAAAAAAATTAACTATATAATTAATAAATAATTTAAAAACGTTGAGCTGTTTTTTTGCTGTAGTCTAGCTTTAGTCTACCCCAAAGGCGACTAAATTGTAAATCGATTATTTTAAAACGACTAGACAGTCATTAAATTAAACGCGCATTGACTTCTTATGTCACTTATATAGTTTAAATGAATTTTATTTAATAAAGCACGTTAATTGTGCGCATCTGGAGCGGCGCTTTACGAAGCTGACAGCGAGCCAATGACGTCATGGAATCAAAGTCCAGGAGTGAGGAAACAAAGGGCGAACGCTCCGCGCCGAAATAACACTTTTAAAGTACTTTAGCGATATAAAAACACGACAGGTCGTCCATTACGACCGCATCCGTTCGGTTTCTCGAGGTGTAAGAAGTTGAGCGCCGCTGACAAAGCGTCACTGGCGATCGGTGCGACAAAAACCGTTAAAAATCTGAAGTCCTCGCGAGCGCGTCTGGAATGCCGCGACTGACAGCTGTCAACGCGTAGTTTTCTAAAGTAAATATTATTTAAAAAGCGCAACAGTGTTGCGTTATAATACAGAAAACGGACGGCAAAAAGGGTGGGAAAAGATCTCCTGTGAAATTTGAGTTGAGTAACTGTATTCCAAAAACAGCTCGGGATAGTCGCCAAAACATGCGCGTGCCCGATTCCCAAGAGGAAAAGCGCGAAAAGTGCAACACAACACAATAAAGAATAGAGAAGTGGAGATGACACTCACCCTTTTCTTTTTATTATTTCTTTTCCTCGGCTGTTTTGGATTCAGGGTCTGTGCGTGTTTTTGTAGAGGTTGGTGATAGCTCATGTTAACCATTGTTCAGTTGTAATCACCGAGTGTGGATTTCGGAAACTCCCGGGGACATTTATAGAGAGACTCCAACCGAACTCTGGGGGAAGGACCTCAAGGTGCAACCTAATGGAGGCTATGGGAAACTGACAGGAGATGGTCGGTAGCTTGGACCAATCGCGCGAGGCGGTGGACATTCTTCTGCTTAGAGACATCCAATCAGCAGCCGCGCTGGGCGGGGCTTAATGACTTTGCTGGTTGTCTCGCTCCGCGCGAGTTAGTGTGAGCAGGAAGATGTGATGCAGTCATAAGAAGGCTAGGACGAATTTGGGGCGTAAGGGAGTCACATGAAAGGAATGATGCAATCGTTGGCAACCGGTTTCTAGTTGGAGATAAGACTAGCAGAGCCCGAGCATGTTTTATTAAACAACCTTTCGTTAAAAAAAAGAAAAAAAGTGGCGAGCTTCCTTATTAGGATGAAGGAAAATGTTTCCATTTTTGCTTGCGTTCGCATACAATGCACGTGAATATCCGCGGCCGTCGCGTTTGTTTTCATCTTTAATAACCCATCTCTAGTGACCCGAGGCGATTCTTTCATGTTTCCAAATGCATCCAGTTGAGCACTATAGAAAGAGTATATCCATCGAGTTTGGAGAATCCCAGCTCCTCAGATATTTCACTCCAGTCAACATAAACTACATCAAATAACTCGGATGGTTAAACTATACCACGTTACTGTCCAACACACCTGTGTATGATTACCAAACGAGCACATAAAGTCACGCTGAAAGGGTAAAGGTCAATATCTAGTTCACAGATAGTGTTTAAGAAACCTCCAGATTAAGTTTTTAACTATCCATATAGTATTGTTCCCAACGTGGATCCTATAGCCTATATAGGGCACTTAAGTGTGAATGCTTCACACTATTCTAGTTTTCAGAATGCTGTCATTTGGTTATGCAATTTAATTACTTTAAAAAATGTTTTTTAATGGCTTGGTATTGTCAGAGAACCGCCTTAAATGTACAGTATATATAGTATTTTTCCCAAGATATAGCTTAGATAGCGCACTTAAGTGTGAATGCTTCACACTATTCTAGTTTTCAGAATGCTGTAATTTGGTTATGCAATGCTTGGTATTGTCAGAGAACCGCCTTAAATGTACAGTATATATAGTATTTTTCCCAAGATATAGCCTAGATAGCACACTTAAGTGTGAATTTGAACACTATTCTAGTTTTCAGAATGCTGTCATTTGGTTATGCAATTTAATTACTTTAAAAAATGTTTTTTAATGGCTTGGTATTGTCAGAGAACCGCCTTAAATGTACAGTATATATAGTATTTTTCCCAAGATATAGCCTAGATAGGGCACTTAAGTGTGAATTTGAACACTATTCTAGTTTTCAGAATGCTGTTATTTGGTTATGCAATTTTATCATAGGCATTAGTGTGCTGACATAACATTTTAATTGGTTATAAGTGATATTCTTTATTGTGGTGACCTGTAAAATGTCCATGGTTTAGTCGGAACCAATGTAACCACCCTAAAGACATATTTCCCCAACATGGATCCTATAGCCTAGATAGGGCACTCAAAAGTGTGGAGGTTTCAAAACAGTCTAGTTTTCAGAATGCTGTTATTTGGTTATGCAATTTAATTACTTAAAAAATGTTTTTTTATGGCTTCATATTGTCCGAGAACCGCCTTAAATGTACAGTACATATAGTATTTTTCCCAACATACAGCCTAGATAGGGCACTCAAAAGTGTGGAGGTTTTTCCAAAGAATGCTGTATTCCTTCATATTGTCAGAGAACCGCCTTAAATGTACAGTATATATAGTATTTTCCCAACATACAGCCTAGATAGGGCACTCAACGTATGGATGTTTTTAAAATCGTATTCCAATTTTAAGAATGCTGTATTTGGTTATCCAAAAGTAGCATGTCTGCAACATTTTATTGCCATTTAAATTATGTATTTCACTTGGAGTGACCTGTACTTGATTTCATTTGAACCCATAGAAACGCCCTAAAGACGGTATTTTCCCAACATGGAGATATAGGGCACTGGGAAGAGTGGATGTTTCCAAACATCATTCACACGGAGCGACCTGTAACAGGTTTAATCTGAACCCATGGCTCCACCCTAAAGATGGTATTTTCCCAACATCGGTAGCATAGACTGTTGTTGTGGCTTTGTGATTAACTAAATATTATCAACGTCCATGGTTAATCAAATACTGCTCAGATTTCACCGTTCATCTTGTTGTCATGTTGTATGATAAATCCAATAAAATGATATGAATGAGTTTACAATGGCAGAAACCACTGTTTAATTGCATGTTTTATTAGGTACAGCATGGGATGACCTCTAACATGTCCAGGATTTAATATGATACATTATAAATAATTTAATAGCAACCCTAAAGACAAAGTATGTATTGATCTAGAGTGGTTAAATAATATAATTTACACGGTTCTCAAATACTCCAATTTCACTGCTCATCTTATAGGATCATTGTGTAAAAATGATGTTTAATTAACAGGTCCCACTGTTTAATTGCTTATAAATGATATATTTATTAGGTACAGCATGGGCTGACTGAAACATGTTCCAGTTTTCAGAATGCTGTTATGCAAAGTAAGTACTTAAAGCACTATTTTAATTGTCCGAGAACCGCCTTAAATGTACAGTATAGTATTTTTCCCAACATACAGCCTAGATAGGGCACTCAACGTATGGATGTTTTTAAAAACGTATTCCAATTTTAAGAAGGCGGTTATTTGGTTATCCAAAAGTACATTTTATTAGCATTTAAATTCTATATTTCACCTGTAACTTGTCCAGGATTTCACCTGAACCCATAGAAACGCCCTAAACACAGTATTTTCCCAACATGGAGATATAGGGCACTCGAAAGCACGGATGGTTTAATCTGAACCCTAAAGACAAAGTATTAATTGAGCTTGATTCCTAAACATGGTTGTTTGAAAAATACTGCTCAGATTTGGCCATTCATCTTGTATGATCATTGGGGGAAATGATGTTTAATTAACAGGTCCCACTGTTTAATTGCTTTAAATTATGTATTTTATTAAGTACAGCATGAGCTGACTTCTAACATGTCCGAGATTTAACATAAACCCTAAAGACAAAGTAGGCTATTTATTGAGCTTGAGTTGTTAAATAGCCTAATATAATTTAAGGTTTTCAATGCATGTTTAAAAAATACTGCTCAGATTTCACCATTCTTCTATCTTATATATGATCATTGAGGGGGGATGTTTAATTAACAGGTCCCTCTGTTTAATTGCTTTAAATGGTGTATTTTATTCGCTATGCACGCGGTGACCTGGTGTCACCAGACAAGCACTCATCTCGTTAGTATTCTGAAACTCTTCCAAACACAAGAGTTAAGTAGTTAAACTTGCATGGTGCAAAGCGTGCAATGTATTGCCTAGCAACAGCGCAAGTGGGATGCGCGGGAGGTTAGCGAATAGAAAGCTCAAATACTGTTTCCAGGAGCAGGGCACCGCTCGCGTTGAGACGCTACGAACACGTCACGATCGGTCGGCTGTTGCTGTGTAGTCTCCCCGCCGCCTAACGCGTATCACCTCCGAGCGTGTCATTCTATTGGCAGGTTATGCTTTTATTCCCCGAAGTTGTGTTTACTCGACATTCCTTTGAAGTCTGAACGGGTTTAACTCTTAATAACTCCCAAACTTTGTCGAGTTAACCTGCCTTCGACGCGGTAGGAGGTTGATCTGATTTATATTTCTAACTCGCGCCTAATGTTCATATTCATATTTCTGCTCATGAGAATCACATAGACACGTTTTACAAAAGCACATCTCCTCAGAATATGATTTTCTGCATCTCTCCTACACACTAAGTAGGTTTTATCTGCGATTTCCCTCAGTGATTATAAAGTACTTACATTTGTTTAGTTTCCTCAGCTAACTGACACAATAAGGCCAATAAAGACGCGCGCGTGTGTGGAAGCTTCATTTAACGGCAGACTAACGGAAAGATCTTTCTCTCAGGATATTCCCGCCTCCCGCTCACTTCGAATCAAATACTTCGCATTTGCAGATTAAGTTCACGGACATCTAAGGTTACCAGAATAATTTGATTTATTTTGAATGGCATTTTGAGTAGTTTGAGGCTGATCATAAATTCAGGAGGAAAAACCGTTAACATTGTTTTTGTTTTTTTAACCGACTGCGCAATTTTTTTTTTATAAAAACACGACTGATCGATATTTTATTTGCGTTTTATGTTATATAAATCATTGCTGTTGAAAATATAACTAGTTTATATCCATAAGTTAATATCGTTTGAACTTAAAGACACAGGTTTCTCAAATTCGAATCGAACGTCTCAACGGAAATCCTCTTTGTAGTGACGTAAAATACGTGAGATTTATTTCAGATTGTACAAATGTTGTCATTCTTAAACAATCCCAGCACCTACTACAGAAGTCCACCTATTTATTTTCGTACTAGGGTGCGTTTTTCTCAGTGAGCAGTTCTCGCGCTCCTCCTAGTGGACGTGGAGGTGTACCGAATTCCCGACAGGCAGCAGCTACTGCGCATGCGCGGACGAAAACTCCATGATTTTTTTTGGCACGGAATCCTAAGGAAAAATAGGAACTTGGAAACGGACATAAACTAAACGCGGCCTCACAAAGACATAATCAGCCCCTCGCTCGCATACGCACTCGGAAAAGACGCGTAGGAGGGCGCCGAAGCTTTGAATGAAGCGACCGCACGCTCCGCGGCCGAGCAGGATTCACGCGAAATTGGACGACAATGCACGGGGCGCAATAAAACCAAGCGTTATTGCTCTTTGTTTTGCTCGGATGGTGCGCGGGGAAGTGGCTAAAAACCACACGGCGTTCATAACAGCTCCTGCAACGGCGACATTTGCGTCTCAAGACGCTTGTTCAGTCTTTCGCTTGTGTTCTGCAGCGCGCCGAAGAAGCAGGAAACTTCGTAAACACAGAGGTACGTAGCCTGCGAGCTAAAGAAAGCTAACAGCGCGTCTACGCGACGCGACAAACTAGAACGCTTCCGTCATAATGCAATGAAGCTGGTTATAATCGCGGTGTTATTTCGTGTCCTGTACGCTTGCAATACAAATAGAATGTTTAAGAACGGGCAAGCTAACATTAGCCGCGACGTTTGTTTATTCTTCAAGTAACGTTACCAGTGCGATACTCAAGTTAGTACATTACTATTTTCTTTTCGTATTCAAGTCCTAGTTTTCCCGAAACTTTGCGTACTTTTTATTCGTGGTGGTTTGTTTACTCTGTAGCGCGCTGTTCCAGTCAGATCCCGTCATAGCCCGAGCATTAGCCGCTTCACAGTCACCCGCCTTTATTCCCGAATAAAAACCGTTAAAGTGATATGGTTTTAGGCGGTGACATCATCTCAATAACTCAAATTTGAATTTTTGCGTTGGCGCGCTGAGAATTAGTTTCAACTGTCACTTTTCACTCTACTGTCAACCATATGTCAAAGTTGTAACGTTACACTGACAAAAAGTACCGTGTTTTTTTTACTTGTACCCTATTAACACCATGGTATTTAGTGCCAGAGACCATGATACATGAATATGATGATCAAATAGTACCTTGTATATCAATATAGATCTACAATATATATATATATATATATAGATCCCCCATATTTGTATTGAAATGTCTATAAACTGTTTATAGTTTTTTTACTCAAAACTATGTTCATGTTATATTAAATATATTTTCTTTATATTTTCAGATTGTCAACTTCTGGAGAGT
The DNA here is from genome assembly GCA_027474115.1 of Schizopygopsis malacanthus. Taxonomy (NCBI): domain Eukaryota; kingdom Metazoa; phylum Chordata; class Actinopteri; order Cypriniformes; family Cyprinidae; genus Schizopygopsis; species Schizopygopsis malacanthus. The sequence continues at coordinate 1,103,528 of CM049877.1, forward strand.
TTCATAGAAGCATCCCATTTAATTTGAGAGGAGTGGAGAGGATTGTGTGTCAAAACGATTTGTTGTTGTATTGTTCGTTAATGCTGCGTAAATGTCCTCCACGATTGGTGCTGACCAAGGCTGTATAAAAATGAAAAGGTACAGTATGAAATTGCAGAATGTCGTAACATCGTACATACTACAAAGTCGTGGAGTGACAAATGCATTTATTAAATGTAAAGAATACGCATGAACCCATTTTACATAGTTGTTAGCTTTTTTTAATAAAACTAAAATGTACACACTCCACTGATTTTATGTAAATATAGTTGGTACTGCTTTATCTGTTCTTTTGTGGATGCACACTGAATCCAGAATAGTCACAGATTAAACGCTCAGAAGCGGAGTGACAACTGTATTTAGATGCAGTGTGGACATATTTTCCAACTGAAAATAGGTGTGAAGTGCAATTCAAATCTAGTTTAAAACTGAATCTGGTTAATCAAATCTGAGTTGAATTTGGTTAATCAAGTATGGTTGGAAACTGAATCTGGTTAATCAAATCTGGTTTGAATCTGAATTTGGTTAATCGAGTATGGTTGGAAACTGAATCTGGTTCAAAAATCTGGTTTGAATCTGAATTTGGTTCATCGAGTATGGTTGGAAACTGAATCTGGTTCATCAAATGTAGTTATAAACTGAATCTGGTTCATCAAATGTAGTTAGAAACTGAATCTGGTTCATCAAATATATGGTTTGAAACTGAATCTGGGTCATCAAATGTGGTTAGAAACTGAATCTGTTTTTTTTTTCAAATCTGGTTTGAATCTCAATCATATTTGAAACTGAATCTGGTTCATGAAATCTCGTTTGAATCTCAATCTTGTTTGAAACTGAATCTGGCTCATGAAATCTGTTTATGAACAGAATCTTGTTCATCAGATCTAGAAACTGAATCAGGTTCATCAGATCTGGTTTCAAACTAAATTGAAAGTGGTTTGTGTCTTTAGGAGCTGGATGTGTGTGAGCAGAAAATGACGGGGGGCAGTGAGAGTGCAGCAGGGGAAAAAGATGGAGGTACGACGCTCATCACACAGATCCCGGTTGGCTGGCAGAGGAAGGTGGATGATGGAGCTGTCTTTTACATCAGGTATGTCCACATTTTACTTCGTCATTCATACTACTGTTCTGATCAAATGTGAACAGTGTTGCTATTAAAACGCACATAAGGAACATGTTTCACTTAGGTTGCCTGTACGCACAGATGTGTGTGATTTCACCCAAGCAAACTTTCCTCACATGCATGCGAATGCGTTGAGCGTTCACACTAGGGCTTCCAGTGCGGTTTGGTTCATGAGGAAGCAGGGTTTCAAGGTAGTCTGGTGTAAAGTTGATTTGAAAACCAGTACAGTTTGTAAGTGCTAAAACAATCTGGTTGTGAACTAAACACCCGTTCACAACAAAAAATATGACTACATTTGTGTCCATACCAGCACTCGATAACATTGTTTGTTATATGCGCACACTCCAGGTTTGGTGTCTGTCGCTTTAAATGCTCGTTCTCTTTAAGATGGATTGAAAGTGATTCCTTGGTGTGACCGGACCTTTTTAGTGTAACCGTCTGAAAGTAAAAATCCCATTCATTTTCTCCTTTGTGCAATTGATATTTAACAATAACTTTAAATTAATTATTTAAAGACAAGTTGTTTATGTGATAATTTTTTTGTTGTTGTTTAGGCCATCAGCACACTTTATTCTAACTTATTTTAAAATGATCGTGTTGAATGGTGTAATGATGAAATATTACATTACCATGAATCTGCAAAGAAATCTCTTATCAAGAGAATCGCATCAGGCAGATTTCAAAATAATCACTATTATTAAGCTCTACAAATGATGTACCAGTCCATCTACTTTTGCTCTCCGTATGCATATTTGGTTTTAAATCTTTAAATCGGTAGTTTTATATTACTCCATTGTTTTAAATGTGATTATTTAATTAGCAATGCTTCATGGGAGTTGTATTATTTACCTCATTAGTACACAATCTTGTACATTTATCTTTTATCCTGGTTTGTAATGTTGCGACTCGCCTTGTAACTGGTTGGTTAGTTCATTGCTTATAACTCTTTAATACATTTTAATTTTTTTATACTTATAGGAAAATTATCAATAAGTGGGCGGCGATGTTACACTCTATTGGGGACTCTTTATTATTTGTTTATTATACTATAATGCATTACTGTCTGCTGACGTTGCATTGCAAATGATGCAAAGAGTGTAAGAACCAGTAAACAGACACAAATGCCATTCTGTTTTAATAGTATGAGCAAAATCATGAATTAAAACAATAAAGCTCGGCTTCTACTTGTATTGATGTCTGCAGAGAAAAAAAAGATGGAGTTTAAGAACTGTTTCGGACCCAAAATCGCTGTCAGACTTCTCCACATCAATCTCTTTTTCTTCTTCTTCTTCAGCCCGAGCGGTACAGTCCTTCGATCTGTGGATGAGGTGAAGGTGTATCTGCGGACAGACGGCACATGTAAATGTGGTCTCGAGTGCCCGCTAGTCCCAAATAAGGTGAGACCATCCTTCAGTGCTGAGACCGTGTCATTCATGATGTTTGATTTCTGCCTGTACTTTAGTAATGACATGTGGAGCACTATGGTTTATGAAAGAATAAACTACTACGTTGTTGATATGTTGCATGTTTTGTTTAGCCATCAGCATCTAGTTATTATTTCAGAAAGCTGATTTATCTTTTAAAGTCCCATATGATAACTACTGGTTTATTAGTAACTAATGCATTGCATAATGCACACGCAATGCCTAAATATTGCATGCTGCAGAAATAATAAGAGTTGTATGATAATATGCAATTCTAAAAAAACTAAATTGCATGCATTAAAAGGTGATTAAATGTCTTTATAAATCCCTGCAGGTCTTTAGTTATGACCCTGCTGCGATGGTCCGAGCTCCTGGTCATCAGTCAGGGAAAATAGAGGAAGACATGACCAAACTCTGTAACCATCGCAGGAAAGTTGATGCCATGGCGGCATTATGCCAAAGCATGCAACCCTCCCATCTTCCCTCGCCGGGTCAAGCCACAGGTATTGCATCTTAATACACAAGTTATCCCAACACGATTACTCTTGAGAAGAACCGGTCCAGGTTCTGTGACATGCTGTCATGACGTGTTGAAAGATTGCTTCACACTTCTCATGAATACTTTTGTGTTTAATAATTAGGTAACACTTTACAGTAAGGTTCGAATTCAGTTTAAGCACATTTAAATACAACACATTGTTCCAAAGAGCTGTACGGAACCAAAAGACAAATAAAACCACTATACAACAAAGAAGATTTTTTTTTTTCAATTCATAAAGATTGTTCATTCTTGATGCTTCATGCATTTACTAATTTAAGTTAATGTTAAAAGTATTGTTCTGTTAGTTTGATACCTAATGCATGAACTAATAACAATTTGACTCTTAATGTAAAGTGTTACCAATTATGTTGTCGTCTATTAATGTATAGTTTAATTATTGTGCCTATATTTTCAAAATGCTGTGCATGTTAGCATTTATTCTAGCGTTTAAATTCCAGCTCAATTGTTGGTGCTTTACTGTAAACACATTTTTTACAAACTGAGGGACTAGTTACAACAATTGTCTGTAGTAACTGACAGCATGTCACATCTCTTCATGAGCTTAACTTGTATTGAACCCAGAACAGCTTGTCTTAAAGTATGTGACCACTACTGTTCTCATGAAGTGAAGATTATTCTCTGCATCTCGTGTCTAAATATTACCTATTCAAATTATTACATTTGTCTAAAGCATGCAGTCATCTTCAGTATCCAGTTTAGAAGTTATTTAACTTGTAAACTAAACTGCAACCACTAAGTTTCTCTTTAGTAAAAACATCAATATCCATATCAAAGTATGATGTACAGTGTCTATAAAAGTGGAGTTTTTCCACATTCGGATCACTGTGCACTTAACAATGTGTCAACTGTTGTTTAGTTGTTCCACCAGTCACAGCTTTATAGGACATTTGCAAAAAGAAAGTCACTGTTAAAAGATGTTTAATGACATCTGAAGGCACGTCTGAGAATTTAAAGCCAACTGTAGAAGGTCTGAGATCAAAATTAAGTTTAAAGTCAAACACTGGCCATTGGAAATGTACTTGAAACCCAATTTGAAATTGTAATTATTTTTTTTAAATGTTGAAATCTGAATATTTTTCTGGTGTTCAGTGTCATAAAAGCCAACCCTTTGTGTTTCAGTGTTAAAAAGTTCTAAAATAAACATTTGCATTTATGCATTTAGTAGATGCAAAAAAGAGAAACCAAAGCAGTTCGCCAACAATATTCATAATATACAATGCCATGTTTGGTAGACAGCTTAGATTTGGATTTTTAGGGGGTAATTGCTTTTTATAGGCACTGTACCTGTCTTCAAGTTCAGCTTTCTTCAGTTGTGTTGTCTTAATGTTTGTTTAAGGAGGTGTTATATACTCAGTGGACGGCAGAGAGCTGAGAGGATCGATGGTGGCTCATGGAGACGGCATCCACTGCACTTACCCTCAGCCGAGACACAACCAACCCAAATCCAACATTGGTTTTCCTCCTCGCTCTGTTGTGCAAAACGGTTCTGTTAGCCTCGCCCCAATTTCACGGCCTCCAGAACAGGGTTCGCCTTTAAAGAAACCCCAAACGCCAGTGGGCTGCATGCTTGGTTACGCGAAACAGCAGTGGAGCCCTCATCCACCGCTTCCCCAAAGGACCGTGCACAACCCCACTTCCCCAAACAGTGTACACACGCATATACATCCTCCAGACCCCTCCACCTCCTTTTCCTTATCCCCCTCTTCATCCGTAACTCTAAGTGGTCGAGGAGCTCCACCAAACTCCCAGGGAGCCAGTGTCAAGTCGCCCTCTCCTCTGTCACCTTTGGACACGTTCTCACCCCACCAACGCTCTCGCCATTCTTCGACGTCCTCGCTCTCAGAGCACGGGGCCCATGGGTCCGTCTTCAGTCAGGGAGGCAAACCGTTGCAACCCACCATGCCGTGCTCCTCTCCCAAGCGTCCTCTTGCACCTTCCAGCCCTTGCAGTCGATTGGAGGGCATTCTGCAGCACTACAAAGACTGTAGCACGAGCTCCAGTGCTAACCAAAGCAACCATCAGATGTCACAAGCCCTATCGTTGGTGCAAGGCGACAAGAGGAATGGAGTGAGTTCTGCTCAAGCCCCAGGACTGCTTGGCCTTCCACTAGGGCAGATTCTCAACCAACAGAAGAGCCAGCAAAAGGGCCACATTAATAACTCTTTCCCGGCCAGCAGCCTCCTTTCTGCGGCCGCTAAAGCCCAGCTGGCCAACCAGAAAACCCAGCTCAATGCAGCCGATGCACTCCCTCTTACGGGCTTGGACAAGGAGCAGCAGTCAAAGGTATTGATTAGCACTTTAAACAGTAGCGTCCACCCCACTTCCGCCAGAGCACAGTCCCTCACCGCCCTTTTGCTTCCGCACTCCCCTTCCCTTTCCCCGGCTTCCCCTGCTATCGCGGAGAAAAACGTAAGACGTAAACGGCAGAGGCGCTCGCCCACCGTTTTGAACATGCTCAAAGACTCGCAGTTTAATTGGACCGCGGGAGATCTCTCCGGGCCGCCTCTGCTCATCTACCCATGCCTTTCGCCAACTTCTCCTCCCGTACCTCATTTAGACAACCACCGGCTGCCCGTCGCTCCTCCGAATGCCTCCAGGTTGCTGGATTCGGAGGAAGGCAGGAAGCCAGGACTTGTTAATTCCCTCCCATCTCCATCCCAGCCACTTTCCGCCCTGCTTCAGCTTCTTAGCATGCAAAGCTCAACCCAGCAATCCGGCGTTGCCACTGCCATGCCTGGCAACAGGCACTCAAACCCATTGCCCTCTTCACCCAGACCCATTACTCCACAGACGCTCCAATGCGACATGCAGTCCACATTACGTTTACCCAACCACACCCTACAACCTCAACCCCAAAGCACAGTGCCCATGCCAGAATCTCCCATCCAGCGACCCCCATCCCAACCCTTCCCTTTGATGGGTGACGAGACAACCATGAACCTCAAAACAACCTGCAGCAGCACCATCCTGAACTTGAGCCAGACGACGCCGGACCTCAACAGTTCACTTCTGAGCATGATGAACCAGATGTCCTCGACATACTTGCCCTCATTCCCGGAGAAGGGTTGTGGACCCAAAACAACAGAGACTTGTCTTGACCACAGTACCTACCAAATTAACCAGTCAAACCACTACCAAGCCGTGGAAAGTAAAGGTGAGTCTTTGGTGACCGTGTCAAATTTCCATGTTGCAATAACTGCTAAAGCTTTCATCGAGGTGTACGGTATTATCACGATATTGATAATAAGTTACAAAAAAGTTGTCATAATAAACTTTTTCTTATAACAATAAGAACTGCACATTTAAATACAATAAAGCAATACACGAAAGATGTATAAAGGATACAAATGTTCCAAACAGGTTAAAGTGCAAAAGAAGTATAAAGAACAATGTAACAATTTACAATAAGATCTCATTAGTTAACTTTAGTTAATGCACTAACATTAATTATGAGCAATAGCTACAGAAGTTATTAATCTTTTTTGAAAATTACAACTGTTTGTTCATATTAGCTTGGCTCCATTAAATAATACCGTTAGTAGTTTTGTAATTGCCTGTTATTAAATGTTGAAATTAACTAAGATTAATAAATGCTTTCATTGGCAGTTTGATAATTAAATAATTAACTAATGGAGTCTTAATGTAAACCAAACAATAAAAAATAAAAACATTTTCAATATCTAGGGCATGTTGTAGTCCAGATTAAAATGTAGAAAAGTTAAATAAATAGCCTATTAAGTCAAAGTTTGTAAGTATTTGGTGCTATGATGTTGAACACAAAACTCTGAATGGCTCATTAAATTATTTAAATACTCGTCAGAAACAAAGTAGCAGCTGCATAGTTTAGACGAGCAATCTGGGGTAACGAGTCGGGCTTGTTTACAGCAGAGTGTGCATGCATCTGTGACGCAACGCACCGTGTGTTTTAACCAATTGATGGGGAAAGTATTATTAAAATGCATTCAAAAAAATCCAAATAATTTGTAATAATACTCTACCAAGTCAAAGGTTTTTGGACTGTAAGATTTTTTATGTTTTTTAAAGACATCTCTTCTGCTCATCAAGCCTGCATTTATTTGCAAAGTACAGCAAAAACAGTAAAAATTTGAAATATTTTTACTATTTAAAATAACTATTTTGTATTTTAATTTATTTTAAAATGTAATTTATTCCTGTGATTTTTCAAAGCTGAATTTTTAGCATAATTTCTCCAGTCTTTAGTGTAACATGGTCCTTCAGAAATAATTATAATATTCAGATTTGCTGCTCAAAAAACATTTATTATTATTATTATTATGCTAAAAACAGCCGAGTAGAATTTCTTTCAGGTTTCTTTGATGCATAGAAAGTTTAGAAGAACATAATTTATCTGAAATATAAATATTTTGTAAGATTATACATTTGATCATTGATTTTGATCAATTTAAAGCATCCTTGCTAAATAAAAGTAGTAACTACTACCCCCCCCCCCCCCCCCAAAATTTATTCCGACTTTTGTGTGTAATGCTACTAGAGCCTTTTATTTCAGATAAATGCTGATCTGTGGATTTTTCTATTCATCAAATAATCCAGAAAGAAAATATACTCCGCTGTGTTAAATATTGAAAATAATAAATGTTTCTTGAGCAGCATATTATTATGATTTCTGAAGGATCATGTGACATGAAAATACAGCTTTGAAATAACAACAATAAATTACATTTTAAATTATATTAAAATAGAAAGCAGTTTTTTTTAAATAGCTAAAATATTTCACAATATTACGTCTTTTGCTGTATTTTTTGATCAAATAAATGCAGGCATGGTGAATTCTTTATAAAAACATTACAAATCTTACTGTTCAAAAACGTTTAACTCGTAGTGTAATTATTCACGTGTTTTTTTGAACACAATATCATGCATGTGTATTATCGTGATATATCATAACACCCGGCGCATGTCTATTGATGATCTTCTTTTCTTGTGTTTCGTGGGGTGTTTTCACAGCAGTAGTAGTGGTTTGGGTGTCTGTTGTACTCTTGTGTTTCGTGGGGTGTTTTCACAGCAGTAGTAGTGGTTTGGGTGTCTGTTGTACTCTTGTGTTTCGTGGGGTGTTTTCACAGCAGTAGTAGTGGTTTGGGTGTCTGTTGTACTCTTGTGTTTCGTGGGGTGTTTTCACAGCAGTAGTAGTGGTTTGGGTGTCTGTTGTACTCTTGTGTTTCGTGGGGTGTTTTCACAGCAGTAGTAGTGGTTTGGGTGTCTGTTGTACTCTTGTGTTTCGTGGGGTGTGTTTTCACAGCAGTAGTAGTGGTTTGGGTGTCTGTTGTACTCTTGTGTTTCGTGGGGTGTTTTCACAGCAGTAGTAGTGGTTTGGGTGTCTGTTGTACTCTTGTGTTTCGTGGGGTGTTTTCACAGCAGTAGTAGTGGTTTGGGTGTCTGTTGTACTCTTGTGTTTCGTGGGGTGTTTTCACAGCAGTAGTAGTGGTTTGGGTGTCTGTTGTACTCTTGTGTTTCGTGGGGTGTTTTCACTCTTGTGTTTCGTGGGGTGTTTTCAGCAGTAGTAGTGGTTTGGGTGTCTGTTGTACTCTTGTGTTTCGTGGGGTGTTTTCACAGCAGTAGTAGTGGTTTGGGTGTCTGTTGTACTCTTGTGTTTCGTGGGGTAGTAGTGGTTTGGGTGTCTGTTGTACTCTTGTGTTTCGTGGGGTGTTTTCACAGCAGTAGTAGTGGTTTGGGTGTCTGTTGTACTCTTGTGTTTCGTGGGGTGTTTTCACAGCAGTAGTAGTGGTTTGGGTGTCTGTTGTACTCTTGTGTTTCGTGGGGTGTTTTCACAGCAGTAGTAGTGGTTTGGGTGTCTGTTGTACTCTTGTGTTTCGTGGGGTGTTTTCACAGCAGTAGTAGTGGTTTGGGTGTCTGTTGTACTCTTGTGTTTCGTGGGGTGTTTTCACAGCAGTAGTAGTGGTTTGGGTGTCTGTTGTACTCTTGTGTTTCGTGGGGTGTTTTCACAGCAGTAGTAGTGGTTTGGGTGTCTGTTGTACTCTTGTGTTTCGTGGGGTGTTTTCACAGCAGTAGTAGTGGTTTGGGTGTCTGTTGTACTCTTGTGTTTCGTGGGGTGTTTTCACAGCAGTAGTAGTGGTTTGGGTGTCTGTTGTACTCTTGTGTTTCGTGGGGTGTTTTCACAGCAGTAGTAGTGGTTTGGGTGTCTGTTGTACTCTTGTGTTTCGTGGGGTGTTTTCACAGCAGTAGTAGTGGTTTGGGTGTCTGTTGTACTCTTGTGTTTCGTGGGGTGTTTTCACAGCAGTAGTAGTGGTTTGGGTGTCTGTTGTACTCTTGTGTTTCGTGGGGTGTTTTCACAGCAGTAGTAGTGGTTTGGGTGTCTGTTGTACTCTTGTGTTTCGTGGGGTGTTTTCACAGCAGTAGTAGTGGTTTGGGTGTCTGTTGTACTCTTGTGTTTCGTGGGGTGTTTTCACAGCAGTAGTAGTGGTTTGGGTGTCTGTTGTACTCTTGTGTTTCGTGGGGTGTTTTCACTCTTGTGTTTCGTGGGGTGTTTTCACAGCAGTAGTAGTGGTTTGGGTTTCTGTTTTTCACAGCAGTACTGTTGTACTTTGTGTTTCGTGGGGTGTTTTCACAGCAGTAGTAGTGGTTTGGGTGTCTGTTGTACTCTTGTGTTTCGTGGGGTGTTTTCACAGCAGTAGTAGTGGTTTGGGTGTCTGTTGTACTCTTGTGTTTCGTGGGGTGTTTTCACAGCAGTAGTAGTGGTTTGGGTGTCTGTTGTACTCTTGTGTTTCGTGGGGTGTTTTCACAGCAGTAGTAGTGGTTTGGGTGGTCTGTTGTACTCTTGTGTTTCGTGGGGTGTTTTCACAGCAGTAGTAGTGGTTTGGGTGTCTGTTGTACTCTTGTGTTTCGTGGGGTGTTTTCACAGCAGTAGTAGTGGTTTGGGTGTCTGTTGTACTCTTGTGTTTCGTGGGGTGTTTTCACAGCAGTAGTAGTGGTTTGGGTGTCTGTTGTACTCTTGTGTTTCGTGGGGTGTTTTCACAGCAGTAGTAGTGGTTTGGGTGTCTGTTGTACTCTTGTGTTTCGTGGGGTGTTTTCACAGCAGTAGTAGTGGTTTGGGTGTCTGTTGTACTCTTGTGTTTCGTGGGGTGTTTTCACAGCAGTAGTAGTGGTTTGGGTGTCTGTTGTACTCTTGTGTTTCGTGGGGTGTTTTCACAGCAGTAGTAGTGGTTTGGGTGTCTGTTGTACTCTTGTGTTTCGTGGGGTGTTTTCACAGCAGTAGTAGTGGTTTGGGTGTCTGTTGTACTCTTGTGTTTCGTGGGGTGTTTTCACAGCAGTAGTAGTGGTTTGGGTGTCTGTTGTACTCTTGTGTTTCGTGGGGTGTTTTCACAGGTAGTAGTGGTTTGGGTGTCTGTTGTACTCTTGTGTTTCGTGGGGTGTTTTCACAGCAGTAGTAGTGGTTTGGGTGGTCTGTTGTACTCTTGTGTTTCGTGGGGTGTTTTCACAGCAGTAGTAGTGGTGGGTGTCTGTTGTACTCTTGTGTTTCGTGGGGTGTTTTCACAGCAGTAGTAGTGGTTTGGGTGGTCTGTGTACTGTTTACAGCTAGTAGTGTTTGGGTGGTCTGTGGTGTTTCGTGTTTGTCACAGCAGTAGTAGTGGTTTGGGTGTCTGTTGTACTCTTGTGTTTCGTGGGGTGTTTTCACAGCAGTAGTAGTGTTTGGGTGTCTGTTGTACTCTTGTGTTTCGTGGGGTGTTTTCACTGTAGGGTTTGTGTCTTTGTACTCTTGTGTTCGTGGGTGTTTTCAGCAGTAGTAGTGGTTTGGGTGTCTGTTGTACTCTTGTGTTTCGTGGGGTGTTTTCACAGCAGTAGTAGTGGTTTGGGTGTCTGTTGTACTCTTGTGTTTCGTGGGGTGTTTTCACGGCAGTAGTAGTGGTTTGGGTGTCTGTTGTACTCTTGTGTTTCGTGGGGTGTTTTCACAGCAGTAGTAGTGGTTTGGGTGGTCTGTTGTACTCTTGTGTTTCGTGGGGTGTTTTCACAGCAGTAGTAGTGGTTTGGGTGTCTGTTGTACTCTTGTGTTTCGTGGGGTGTTTTCACAGCAGTAGTAGTGGTTTGGGTGTCTGTTGTACTCTTGTGTTTCGTGGGGTGTTTTCACAGCAGTAGTGGTGGTTTGGGTGTCTGTTTTACTCTTGTGTTTTCTCCGCAGGTCTTGTAGAGTCGATGGTTCAGCCGGACTCGGATGCGAGATTTCTGGGTGGCTGTGAGCCGGACCACAGCCTCCCCTCTCCCGACCTTTCTAACCCTACAACCGACCCCGCTGTTTCCTTGCAGCTTGCTGAGGCTTTCCCCTTCATGTCTCAAGAACAGCTCCTCCAGCTTCTCTCCTCCAATGCCGGTCTGCCTTCACTGTTACCGCCCTTTCTCGGCTCCCTGCCTTTAGGGGTCTGGACGAGCAGCCAGCCTTCGGTGGCCGGCGGAGCCCAAGCCCAGCCAACCAGTGCCATCCTAAACCAGGGCTCTCCTCTCAACGTCCTAAACCAGGGCGAGCTTCCTCTCAACCTCGTGAGCCTGTTAAATCCACCCGGTTCTCATTTATCTGAAGCAGGGGTGGAAGCTGGTGAAAAACCCCCTGGGCTTCAAGCCCTCCTCATGGCTTCGTTGCTGCTCGGCCAGAATCCGGCTGCCATGTTACCACTTCCAGCGCTCAACCTGGAGCTTCCCACACTGCAGCAGATCTTCGCGGACGGAGCGTCCCTGGAGAAGACCCCCGCTCTGCTGGACTCGGTCCTGATGGGGCCGGGGCTCCTGGAGGCTCTACAAACACTAGCGCCCAGCGCAGACGGCCAGTCGCTGCTCCTTTCCGCCTCTCTCACTCCACCCCCTCATGCCTTTCTGTCGCTCAACCCTGCTCTGCTGACCGCAGCTCTTGCCCAGACCGAACCCCTACCCAACCACACTCCACCCCCCCCGCCTCATTCTCAGGTAAACGCACCAGTTGCATGCTTCGCTGCATGTGCACATACTTCCAATTGATGCATCTGTTTACAGTGACAGGGTTTCCCAACCAAGTGTTCTGCCTCTAGAGGTTAATGATGGAACTGCATCAGATCTGTGTCCCTGGAGCACAAAAGCAGTCATAAGCAGCACCTGATATATTTGTAGCAATAGCCAACAATATGGCTCAAAATTATCCATTTTTATTTTATGCCAAATATCATTAGGATATTAAGATCACGTTCCATGAAGATATTTAGTACATTTATTACCGTAAATATATTAAAACTTCATTTTTGATTTGTAATATGCATTGCTAAGAACTTCATTTGGTCAACTTTAAAGATTATTTTCTCAATATTTAGATTTTTTGCACCCTCACATTCCAGATATTTATCTTATCTAACAAACCATACATCAATGGAAAGCTCATTTATTCCGCTTTCAGATGATGCATAAATCTCAATAAAAAAAAACTGACCCTTATGACTGGTTTTGTGCTCCAGGGTCATATTTGTGCATGTTTAATACTGGTGTTAATTTCATAAAAGCCATTAAAAAAAAATAAATCTTCTAAATGTGGCATTATTTTCATGCCAGTTATGCACATTTAACATCTCCATACTTTAATGCACTTACTGTAATGCAAAACAAATATTGAAATATTATTTAAATGGTAATTTATAAAGTCCTTGTGTCTGGTGCATGCATGTTTGTTAGAATGTATTTTGAAAATGTGGTTAATTGTCATGAAATTAATGTCACATTGCATAAAAATCTTAATTCTAAATAGATAGTTCACCCAAAAATCACCATTTACTCACACTTAAACCCGTAACCCATTTAAGTTACATGGGCTTATAATAGAGAAACAGGTTAAATGGTTCTGAAAGTCTTGTGCATTTGGACTGACGAGGGTGAACTATGCTTTTAATAAAAATAGACTATTTTATCTGTGAAATATGGGACATGTCCGTGCAGAATTCCAGAGGTCAGATATCAGGGAAAGTCACCTGACAAGGGTTGGGACTCCTTGTATTAGGCGTAGCTGTTCATGTGGAACATTGTTTTGATATCCAAGTACATGCATCTTGTGCAACACGTGTGAATCTGTGTGGCTGTAGGGGACTCTAGTTTCTACCTCGGTGTCCTGCGGCTCTCTGGTGTCCAGCACGGGGCCAGAAGTTTGTGACCCTCTGGCCGAGCAGGACAAGAACAACACCCATACACCTCAATTCCTGCCGCCTCTGCTCGCCCCGGGGGTTCTGGGTAAGTGGAGCAGTCTGAAAATGACCCTTTTAAACGTGCCTTGCTTTGGAATAACTGTGTTATAATTATACAAATATGTAGTATGTGATTACACTGTGTTCTTCTGTCAGTTAGTGTGAGTTTACAGTCATTAGTGAACCCTGGTAACTGAGATGATTGAAACGGCCTCAAACCATTAGTCCATAAACTACAGATTGTTATGTTTTCTAAAACACGCACGAGTTGCATGTGTTCAAACATCGCTCGCGAGCTTGCTCATTTTATTATTTTTTTTTTTTTAAAGGCGCATTACAATGTTATACGTGTGACAAACATCTTCCCAAATTCATAATGAGATATATCTGCATGCTGTTGTCAACGAAAAGAAGCGCTGAGGTCTTCCTGCGTGTTTCCGCCAAAATAAAAGCTCCATTAACATTCATAAATGTTAGTATTGTAATTTGACTGTTGTTCTGTAAAATAAAATAAAAAGACAATAATAATAATAATAGCAATTTGCACCCTCAGATTCCAGATTTTTAAATAGTTGTATCTCGGCCAAATATTGTACTATCATAACCATACATCAATGGAAAGATTATTTATTCAGTTTGCATAAATCTCATTTTATTATTTGTATTGACCCGTATGACTGGTTGTGTGGTCCAGGGTCACAGATATAATTGGCTTCACCCTGTATCTTCCTCATGAATGAGTGTTTGAGCTGCTGCTGATGGTGTTCCTCTGTGTTCAGGTGAGCTCACGGCTCTGGGTAACATCAGCAGTCTTCACGGGTTATTAGGAGCCGGATCTCTTCTGCTGCCGCAGGGCCCGCCTCTGACACAGAACCCGCTCACCTGCCTGCAGGTACACACCTGAGCCGCGCCGCGCAGACACACACCTGAGCCGCGCCGCGCAGACACACACCTGAGCCGCGCCGCGCAGACACGCACCTGAGCCGCGCCGCGCAGACACGCACCTGAGCCGCGCAGACACTCACCTGAGCCGCGCAGACACACACCTGAGCCGCGCCGCGCAGACACGCACCTGAGCCGCGCCGCGCAGACACGCACCTGAGCCGCGCAGACACACACCTGAGCCGCGCAGACACGCACCTGAAGAAACACCTGAGCCGCGCCGCGCAGACGCGCACCTGACGGCTTACAGTGACACTTCTCTTCTGTTCAAGCATTTATTTGCAGAAATAGTCACTCACCTGAGCCGCGCAGACTGCTACTGTAATTTATTTCTGTGTATTTTCAGCATCATTGCTCCAGTCTCCTTCAGCGTCACATGATCTTCAGAAATCCTGAGCCGCGAAACCTGTTGAGTCGTGCTGCACAATATTTTTGTGGAAACCGTGATGCATTTTATTTTTCAGGATTCACAGATGAATAGAAAGTTCAAAAGAACAGCATTTATTAGAAATATAAATCTTCTGTAACGTTATAAATGTCTTTACTGTCACTTTTGATCGATTTAATGCAGCCTTGATGAATAAAAGTGTTAGTTTATTTAAAAAAAAAATAACTTTTGAACATTAGTG
>CM049877.1:1128430-1148430 GCA_027474115.1 Schizopygopsis malacanthus
ACACACGCACGCACACACACACGCTCTTACACACGCATGCACACACACGCGCTCTTACACACACACACACACACACACGCACACGCTCTTACACACACACACACACACGCACACGCTCTTACACACACACGCATGCACACACACACACACACACACACTCTTACACACACACACACTCTTACACACGCACGCACACGCTCTTACACACACACACACACACACACACGCACACGCTCTTACACACACACGCACGCACACACACACACACTCTTACACACGCACGCACAGACACGCACACACACACTCTTACACACACACACACACGCACACTCTTACACACGCACACTCTTACACATGCACGCATGCACACACACACACGCACGCACGTTCTTACACACGCACGTACACTCTTACACACGCACGCACTCTTACACACGCACGCACACTTTTACACACACACGCACGCACGCACACTCTTACACATGCACGCACGCACACACACACGCTCTTACACACGCACGCACACACACACGCTCTTACACACTTATGCACACTCTTACACGCACGCACACACGCACACACACACACATGCTCTTACACATGCACGCACACTCTTACACACGCACGCACGCACACTCTTACACACACACGCACGCACGCACACTCTTACACATGCACGCACGCACACACACACACACGCACACACACAGACACACACACACACGCGCAGTCACACACACACACACACACACACACACACACACACACACACACAGACACACACACCTTGCTCTGGGTCTCCGCGTCCTCGATGGCCGTCTTGTGCTTGACGATTTCATTCATCTTCCCCAGAACGCTCTGAACGACAAACACAAACGAGCGCTCAACGACAGAGAAACCCTTTCATCATATACCTTTATCATCAGATTACAAATATCATTCTTATTAGCATTATCATTGGGGATTAATACACATGCACTCAATTCAATTAAACTTAATACATTCTAATTCATTTATTACGCAATTATATAAAAAAAATTGATTGGGGATTAATAATAAAATATTTTGCTGCTACAGAACTCAACATCAGACAATCTTGCAAACGATAATTATTATTAAAACAATTATATAATAATAATAATAGTTAATAATAATAACAATGATTTATTTATTACTAAAATGACTAATAAAATATTTTAATGCTAACATAATAATAATTATTAAACAAATAAATAATAATAATATATTGATTAATAATAATAATAATATATTTTGTTGCTACAGAACATCAGATAATCTGGCAAACGATAATAATTATTAAAACAATTATATAATCATAATAATAGTAATAATAATAATAATAATAATAAAATAATGATTAATACTAATAAAATCCTTTAATGCTAACATAATAATACATATTACACAAATAAATAATAATAATAATAATAATAATAATAATAATAATATATTTTGCTGCTACAGAACATCAGATAATCTTGCAAATGCTAATAATTATTAAACAAATAC
The DNA here is from genome assembly GCA_027474115.1 of Schizopygopsis malacanthus. Taxonomy (NCBI): domain Eukaryota; kingdom Metazoa; phylum Chordata; class Actinopteri; order Cypriniformes; family Cyprinidae; genus Schizopygopsis; species Schizopygopsis malacanthus. The sequence continues at coordinate 1,129,961 of CM049877.1, forward strand.
ATAATAATAATAGTATACTGATTAATAATAATATATTTTGCTGCTACAGATAATCTTGCAAACGATCATTATTATTAAACAATTATATAACAATAATAATAGTAAAAATAATACAATGATTAATAATAATAAAATATTTTGATGCTACAGAAGCAGAAAATCAGATCATTTTGCAAACAAAAAATATTAAACAATTATTACAAATATTTGCACAATAATTATTATTATTATAAACTATGCACAACATTTGTGAACTCATCTGCTAATTTTAGTGGGATAGGTCAGTTTTCTGTTTGTTCAGATGCTGGAACATTAATAAAGACTAAACGAGGAACATGATGAAGCGCTGAGTGCTTTAATGTCACGAGTCTGTAACGTGTGACACAGATAAACATCTTCAGACGTCTCACCTGTAGTCTGGCCTCCACCTGGTCCAGCGTGGCAGCGTCCAGCGCACTGACCCGCGCCTGCAGCAGCTCTATAGAGTCCTGATCACATGACCACACACTCATTCACAGCTATGCAAGTTCTCATGTGGATTTGAATGCTTTTTTGGCGACTGCATGTTGCTAGTATAGTATGCATGTTAAACAACTCCTTTTTATTTCATAAAGGCATCTCTCGGTGTGTAAAGACATTGAATGTTAATTCTGATGGTGCTGTTATAGTGACAAGTGTGTGTTTACCATCAGACTGGCTCCCTGAACCCCGGCGCTGAGTGGACCCTACAACACACACACAGAGAGACACACACACACACACACACACAGAGACACACACACACACACACACACACAGAGACACACACACACACACACACACACACACACACACACACACACACACACAGACACAGACAGACACACACACACACACACAGACACACACACACACACACACAGAGACACACACACAGAGACACACACACACACACACACACACACACACACAGAGACACACACACACACACACACACACACACACACACACACACACACACACACACACACACACACAGACACAGACAGACACACACACAGACACACACACACACACACAGAGACACATACAGGCAGAGAGACACACACACACACACACACACACAGAGACACACACACACACACACACACACACACACACACACAGAGACACACAGAGAGACACACACACACACACACACACACACACACACACACACAGAGACACACACACAGAGACACATACAGGCAGAGAGACACACACACACACACACACACACACACACACACACACACAGAGAGACGCACACACATACATACACAGAGACACACACACAGACACACACATACATACACACACACACACACACACACACACACACACACACACACATACATACACAGAGACACACACACAGACACACACACACACACACACACACACACATACATACACAGAGACACACACACAGAGACACACACACACACACACACACACACACACACAGACACACACACAGACACACACACACACACACACACACAGAGAGACACACACACACAGAGACACACACACACACACACACACACACACACACAGAGACACACACACACACACACACACAGAGACACACACAGGCAGAGAGACACACAGAGACACACAGAGAGAGAGAAAGGGAGAGAGTAAAAAGTAAAGCTGAGTTCATCTGGAGATATGACTGCAGTTATTCTGATGTTTACTTGATTGAAATCAGTCCAGATCTGACACTGAAGCAGCAGCTGAAGCTGGACGCTTGTACAACTACACTAAAAGAGCTTTTACTGGATAAACGAGTGATCAATGAACAATCAATCAGACGACAGAAGACACGGATTAGATTGAGTGTGAAACGGGATAGACAGCCGCTTCGATCATTTAGAGCGTTTAAAATCCTCCGTAAACGTGTCTCACGCACCTGCTTCTCTGATCCGGATCCCAGCGCCGTCTCCAGTTCAGCCAGCCGTCTCTCCAGCTCGGCGACCTGCAGTCACAAAGAGAACGCCTGCGTCAGAACCGGCCACAGGAAGTGACATCACACGGGGCGTTTCATTACGGCCGTACTTTAGCAGACTCGGTGAACTTCTCCTGCTCCGGTCGGCTGTGTAGCTCGTAGAGAATCGCTCCGTCCGGTCCTTTGGGTGCCGCGGTCTTGCTCTCTCCACCCGCTCCGCTCCTCACGCCCCGAGCCACCTCCAGCTGAGTCAACAACCGCCTGCAAACATACAGCACTCAGCAGGACTGCCCTCGACTACAGATCTGTCTCGACTTCTCCTTCATATTTAACCATTAGTCGACTAATCACACGTTTATTAATAAACCATTTAAATTAGTGATCGACCGATATTGAGTTTTTATAACCGATACCGATTATTTGCATTTGTTTATGTACCTGATAACCGATATGCAGAACCGATATTGTTATAAAGTGAATAAATAACAGTGAAGCTTTGGTTTTTCCTTCTTTCAGTCGTCTTAACAACAAAAAACTGATGAAAATTAGCATTCTTTCATGTCAAATATAATCTTCAAATTACAACAATAACAACATTTTATTTATAAAAAGCATCATCAGCAACACTGATATTAACAATAAGCAAAATAATAAAAATTCTTGAAAGTCGACATTTCGCTCTCTTTAGATATATTTTAATATCTGTACGTTAAGTATACACAGAGTTTCGCGCTCAGGTTCACAAAGACGGCAGAAAGCGCATCATGTTTCCTTTCATTATTTTACAAAAGCACAATGTTTTGTTGTTATTGTGAGTGAACACAAATAATCGTAGAGTCTTTACAGATTCGAAAGATGCATTACTCTTATCTGCATGACCAAAAATAAGGCAGTATTTTATATGAATTATCTACATCTTCCACACTCAGCACAAACACACACTACCAAATACATGACCCTGGACCACAAAACCAGTCATAGGTCATTTCTTAGGAAATTGAGATTTATACATCCTCTGAATAAATAATCTTTCCATTGATGTATGGTTTGTTATGATCGGACAATATTTGGGAATCTGAGGGTGCAAAATAATCTAAATATTGAGAAAATCATCTTTAAAGTTGTTCAAATTAAGTTCTTAGCAATGCATATTACTAATCAAACATTAAGATTTGATATATTTACGGTAGGAAATTTACAGAATATCTTCATGAAACATGATCTTTACTTAAATTGCCTTCGATAATAAACGCGATATTGCGTAGCTTGTCAGTGAACTACGGCTCCATCTGAAAACAGCTGATGGAGATTTACCGCTTATCAAGGAACCGGTTTACTGACGAGATGCGCGTGCATATCACATGAGATATATCGCCCAGTTATACTTAATATCATAATGATTTTTGGCATACAAGAAAAACAGATAATTATGACCCATACAATGTATTGTTGGCTATTGCTACAAATATGCAAGTGCTGCTTACGACTGCTTTTGTGCTCCAGGGACACAGATATAACAAAACCTAAAAAGCACAAGACTAAGACTAAATTCAAAACAACTGGCACTACTTCACCCCCATCTCATGTTCTGTGCTGTGACTCACTTGGCGAGCGCTCCGTCAGGGTCGGTGAGGTTGATGTGAGCGTTGGGTCCGAGCAGAGAGTCCAGATGAGCAGAAACCAGCTGCTGTTTGAGCTGCGCCGCCTGCTGAGCCAAAGCCACCGGAGTCAAGCGCTCCTCTGTGCTGCTCTCTTTAGTCGTGACCTGCAAGAACACACATCAACAGCACATAAAACACTAACTAGTTCAGTTCACACGCATGTCCGACAGTCTCTTCCGGTCTACGAGGACTGTTTTTAATCAGAATACAGCACGGACGGTGAAGCAGACTTTAAGGTTGAGTACACGAGGATTTACACTACTGCTCAAAATAATGAGCTTGGTTTAATGTCATTGAAAGAAGTCTCTTCTGCTCACCAAGGCTTCGTTTGTTTAATCCCAAATATAGTACAATTTGTGAAATATTACAATTAAAAACAGCTGTTTTCTGTAAATATATTTTCAAAATAATTTATTGCAGTGATGCAAAGTTGAAATTTCAGCGGTCATTACTCTTACAAAATACTTTTGATATTTATTTATAAATTGTATTAAATAATAATGATAAAAATTCAATATATTGAGACAATATTCAATATTTAAATGACTTAAAACTGTACATATTTGATTTGAATGACTTTAAAAGGTGCTTTTCTTCATTTAGAAGAACCACAAAATAAATCTAGTTGAAATATTTATTTTTTAAATAATGTTTCACTAAATGAGAAATGTATATTATATTATGTTTAATCATTTTCATTCTTATGCAGCAACATAATGCATGGCGATTAACATAGATTTTAATGTTTTTGAAAATTTATTTTAAAAATGATTAAATATTATTATAATTTAAAATATAGTGCCCTCCACTAATATTGGCACCCTTAGTAAATATGAGCAAATGTCATTATTATTACCTAGAATCATAAACTAGAGAAACCATTCATTTCACAATGAAATCCCCCCCCCTTACATTTTTCTACTTCAATGATTGGTTAGAATTTAGTGATTTTTTTATGAAAGATCAAAAGGACAAACAACGCATATTTATTTTCACAGCCACCTTTGCTCATATTTACCAAGGGTGCCAATATTAATGGAGTACACTGTAGCTGCTTTCTGTGTGAATTAGGGCGGCACAATTAATCAATTACAATTAGTGATGCCACAATTATGTAATCGTTCAAAGCAGCAATTAATCGTTCAAAATCAATGCATGTGTGCTTTTCTTTCTACATGTTATCTACATGTTTTAATTTTAGTACAGCATTATAATACCATGCATATTTTGACTTTTTTTATTTAAAGAAGAAACCAATCCAATGTAGAAAAGATAGAAATAGAAAAGCAATAAAAGTTTTTCAGTTAGTGTTTTCAGCATTTTTTTCATCTAAAATTATAGCATGCGGTTTCTTCAAACAATGGTATAAACATAATTGTGATAATCATAATTACAATTTTAAGGGACAATTATGTTTTTTGTCATAATCGTGCAGCCCTAATGTGAATATGTGTTAAACTGTAATTTATTTCTGTGATGCGCAGCTGTATTTACAGCATCATAACTCCAGTCTTCAGTGTCACATGATCTTCAGAAATCATAATAATATACTGATTTACTGCTCAAGAAACATTTCTGATTATTATCAATGTTGAAAAATGTTGCGCTGCACAATATTTTAGTGGAAACTGTATTTTTCAGGATTCACAGATGAATTGAAAGTTCAAAAGAAGAGTATTTATTTGAAATAAAAATCTTTTGCAACATTATAAATGTCTTTTTTGTCCCTTTTGACCAATTTAATGTATCCTTGACGGAACAAAGTATTAATTATATATATTTTTTATCTTCCTGACCGCAAACTGTTGAACACTCGTGAATATCATGCAGATGGTGCGAGCACACGGGTAACTGAAAGAGAAGCAGATGTTTAGTTCGGACCTGAATATGCTCCACATCTTGGCAGAGCTCGTGAATCTCATTAACCAGCCGCTGATATTTCTGCTGAGGAGTTTCCTTCACGCCACAACCCTCAGCTAACTGCAGGACAGAGAAAATAAATCAGGACAGACGCAGAGAGACTAATCATGAAGCGGTTCATGATGAACGAGCAATTCACTCACAAGCTCAAACTCTCCAGACTCGTAGCCCACCCTGCGACTCTTACTGATGCGGTCCGAGAAATCTGCACACGCGCGCACACACACACACACAGACGCACACACACACACACACACAGACGCACACACACACACACACACAGACGCACACACACACACACACACACACACAGACACACAGACACACAACACACAGACAGACACACACAGACGGACACACACACACACACACACACAGACACACACAGACGGACACACACACACACACACACACAGACACACATACACACGGACACAGACACACGGACACAGACAGACAGACAGACAGACAGACAGACAGACAGACACACACACACACACACGGACACACGGACACACGGACACACGGACACACAGAAACACGGACACAGATAGACAGACAGACAGACACAGACACACACACACACACACAGATACAGACACACACAGACACACACACAGACACACACACAGACACAGACGGACACAGACACACGGACACAGACACACGGACACAGACGGACGGACGGACGGACAGACACAGAACGACAGACAGACAGACAGACAGACAGACAGACAGACACACAGACAGACAGACGGACACACGGACACAGACAGACAGACAGACAGACAGACAGACAGACAGACACAGACACAGACACACACGGAAAGAGAGAGAGAGAGAACTATAGAGTTAGACACAAGCAAAACCAGACCCAATGTCACAGTATGGTTATTATAGTAAACTAAAACCATAAAAACACTTTTGTTACTTGAATCAAAATAATTTATTGAAATAAAATAAAATATTTTATTTCAGCTAGTTGCCAAGGCAACAATTCATAACTTCATTTAGGTTAACTTTAAGTACTAAAATAAATAAAACTGAAGTAAAAAATATTTAACATAAAAATAAAATCACATGAAAATAAAAATTAATAAAACAAATTATAAAAGCTATAAAAGTATGTTAATGACACTAAAGCACACTGTGAGACAGATCTGTAAACTTAAAATTATTAACGTTAAGACAAATTCTAAACAAATAATTAATTAAAAGGCCATTTAGTCGATCAGATGACTCACGATAGTAGCTACATTAAAGAATCAATTAAGATTTGTTTCAGTCTGCATTAATTATAACAGCTGGGATGAATTCGACATTAACCAAAACCATTCATAACAACAAATACGACAGAACTATAAAAAGACAATCAGTGAGTGAGTAAAACTAAAACCATAAAAAAAAACATTTGTTACTTGAAATAAAATCAAATTTTGCTGAAATAAATTAAATACAAAAAACGTAAACTTATTTTATTTCAAATAGTTGCCATAGCAAAAGTTCTAATTTAGGTTAAATAAATAACTATAACTAAAATACAATTAATACAATCTATATATATATATTTTTTTTTTAATGAAAAATGTAACAAAATTACAAAAAAATTTAAATTCAAATTAGTGCTGTCAAACGATTAATCGCATCCAAAATAAACATTTTGTTTACATTATATATGTGTTTTTCTGTGTTTATTTATTATGTATATATACATACACATACAGTATATATAGTTTGAAAAATGTCTATTTATATAATTTACATTATAAATAAATATATTTAATATATGAATTTTTCTGAACTATATACATGTATGTGTGTGTATTTATATATATATATATATATATATATATATATATAATAAATATACACAGAACACACACATATATAATGTAAACAAAATATTTTATTTTCAATGCGATTAATCAAAATTAATCATTTGACAGCACAAATGAAAATTAAAACAAAAAATACATACAAGTATTTATTGAATACATATTTACTCCTCACCCAAACCCTTGGCGCTGACGTGTTTGTCTTTGAACTTGTCGTAGGCGGCGTTGGGATTAACGACGATCCGCTCCACGCTGTCGCTGCACAGCTCCTCCTGCGAGACGAGTCAGAAACCATCACACGAGAAACACAAACACACACGACGCACATGCAGCGGCGAAAACAACAGATCTGGACGCCTCACTGATTAGAAAGGAGACACTTCGGAAGCTCTGATTGGCTGAATCTTTGAGGCAGGTTGGCCCCTCCCACAAAAGGGGCGTGGCCGATTGGAATCTTGATTTAAAGGTCCCCTGAAATGCTTTGAAACACGCAGCGTTATTCTATGTGTTGACGTCATTTTAACTGAAACAGGAAGACAGGGCGGGACATATCAAGCAGCCCCGCCCCTTTTTAAAATAGCCAATAGCGTTCGTTTATATCACAGCTTGGGATAAAGCCGTTCAGAGCCGTTGAGCTCCGTAAAGCCACATTTAACAGGGTTTGACAGCCACAATCTCATCCATATTGCTATAAAATATAGAATTCAAATAGGTCGATACGTTTTGTAATCCGCTCCGAAACCAGACTTCTTTTTTCCTCAATGGACAGCATATTTACACTGTCTGAATCGTTCCCCGTCCCCTATATAGTGCACTACGTGCCACTAATTCTGTGAACAAGTGACTTATTTCTTTAGCGTCTATTTATAGTGTAGGGGGCGGGCGCTTCGGATTCTAGAGCGTTTGATTGGACAGAAAGTTTGATGAGAAGATGAAGTACGATGTGACGTCAAAACAATAATTGAGTGACGAAGCTTTGAATGCTTATATCTTCTAAATGCTAATTGTGTCACTGTTTGGGAGCACACTGACTAACATATTGATACTAACACCCAAAAAACTTCAATTATAATTTCAAGGGACCTTTAAAAGTGAGAACGTCTCAGATTCTGATTTAATCTCTCAGAAATAAACAATTTCACAGACCATCATGCATTTACTCTGTCCAACACACACACATCAATCTGGAAATAAATGATAGGAGGAGATTCAAGCTGACGACACGGGTGTTTAACAAGCTCGAGCGTCATCTAAAATACAGCAAACATATATGCTAGACTCGATATTAGTGTGCTGTGAATGTTAAGCCTGGAGTTTAGTTTGTTACTAGGGTGGTTTCTTATGTCTCTAGTCTCGTATTTAGTGTAAATCTAATCCTGCAAACACCACTACAGGTTTGTTATGAGGGAAAACGGTGCACTATGAATCTGCGTGTCTACTGTGGCCATTACGCTGGAGACACACCAACACACACTCCCACAGATGATGAACACAAGCGTACGTGAACACACACAGCGTTCGGACACTTTTCTGCTGAGATTGTCAGCGTGAAGGGCATTTTCAGCAGCGTTTACAGGACAGTAAATGCACACGTTTTCCTTTCTGAGCGTCGAGACTGAAGCATTACAAATCAAACACTAATTAATCTTCTGTTTAATGAGGTCTACATGCATCACAGTTAATACTAGTCTGAACCAGTGATAAAACAGCTGCTGTAATTATGTATTTTATATATAAAATATGAATACGATAGTATACGATACTTATATTATCGTCAAAGTATGTACATATATTTTAACTGTTATATATCTTTTAATAATATAATAACTTGTTATATACATAATATAAGTATAAATAACTGTGCAATAATATTTAGAGTATAAGTATTTTTTAATATAAAAGTCTTGCTCTTAATTAAGTAGCATAAATATATTAAACATAATTTAAGTATTAGTATAATATTAGTACAAAATATTAGTGCTGGGCAACAATTAATAGCCATTAATCGCATACAAAATGTAGTTTTGTTCGGAGTATTTTTATTATGTATATATAAATGCACTCACATCCATGTATATATTTAAGAAAAATATGTTATGTTTATATATTATATTAATATAAATATATACATGTAAATATTTCAAAATATATACTGTATGTGTGTCTTTATATATGCATAATAAATAAACACATACGCACAAATATATTATATAAACAAAAACTTTCATGCACTAAAAAATATGTTCATAAATAATCATAATAGATGAATTAATAATAAATAGATTCATGTGTACAAAATATTATTTTATTATATATTATTTGACATTTTATGTAATCAAAATGTTTTATTATATTTGTTTAATATAATATTATTTTATATTTTATGTATACAGTCTTTTAAATACCAATTAAAATAATTTTGACTGACCCTTACATGCAAATATTGACATTTATGGAGCATTTTACCACTGGACGGTATTTATGTCTTTATTTACTGAAGGTTAGAAACAAGTTGAAATCCTTTTCTGTGATTATAACTAACATCAATGTGCAAAATCCTTCAAAACGTCTGATGAAAACTCCCTCCAGCGCGCGCTTTAGCCGCTCACACGAACGCTGTGTGTTCACAGACGCACATGCACAGCTCGTTATCAGACGTCTGATTGGTTTAGAGCAGTCACTGGGTGTTAAAGGGGAATCAGAAACTCTTACCAGCTCCTTGGGTCCCCAAAGACAGTTAGAGCAAAAGAGAAAGAGAAAAACAGAAGAGTGAGGAAGAGAAAGAGAGATGGAGATATTAATGTAGTTATCACATGACATGCACACCAGGAGCTGGAGGGAGAGGAGAACAGAGCGCTGTGTTGTGAGATTGCGTGTTTATTTCATCAGAGTCTGTTCATTAGAGCCGCAGGCCTCTGTTTCTTCAGCTGATACTGAATAATGCCTGTGCACCACTACATCTGATCTAGGGGTGTAGCGATTCATCGATATATCGATATGATGCATCGATGCCACGCATAAATTATCCATATCTGTAGAATAAAAAGGCACCTTTATTTTGGCACTTTCATATAATGTCCGTCTATGCATTACCGCCAACGCGTGCATTCTCGTTCAATCTCACGTGTCAGGACTCGATATAAGGACTGCCTGAAGGCACAAGGCGAGCATAAAAGACGCTCGGGATTGTTGGAGTAATAGTTAAGCGCTGTGTGAGAAGTTTCCCACACACACACACATCTGAAGCGCACGCACACACACACATCTGAAGCGCACACACACACACAACTGAAGCGCACACACACACGCATCTGAAGCGCACGCACACACGCATCTGAAGCGCACGCACACACACACGCATCTGAAGCGCACACACACACACACACGCATCTGAAGCGCGCGCACACACGCATCTGAAGCGCGCGCACACACGCATCTGAAGCACACACGCATCTGAAGCACACACACACACGCATCTGAAGCGCACACACACACATCTGAAGCGCACACACACACATCTGAAGCGCACACACACACATCTGAAGCGCACACACACACATCTGAAGCGCGCACACACACATCTGAAGCACACACGCACACATCTGAAGCGCACACACACAGACAGCCGCCTCAACTCTGTGTGAATACTAAACTGAGTTCTCCTCTGCTTTTTTGAGCATGGCTGAATAAATTCAGACAAAACTACATCAAAATGCATGTTTTGGCTAATATCCTTGTAAACAGTGGAGAAAAAAGGCATGTGTCAATATATTAAATCTGTGCTTTCATTCTTAAAGTGAAAGAAAAAGAAGCCCATAGCAGCATTTTTACATTTATGTTCATGTTATATATTTTGGTTGCATTTGTGAGTTAATAAAAATGTAGATGGTTGTTTAAAATAGGTATATAATATCATAATATCGATTGATATACTCCTGTATCGAATCGAATCGTATCGTATAATTTTTTGAGGTATCGGCAAATATCGTATCGCTGGGTATGAGTATCGATATCGTATCGGATCATGACGAACCGTCCGATTTACACCCCTAATCTGATCGTGTTATTAATGTGAAAGCGCTCACAGGTCAGGTCAGTGATCTCCAGCTGCAAGAAAGATTACCCAGAGCTTCACACACAGTCACGTGAACTCGTGTCGAGCGTTAGTCGTGGAGAGAGCAGATGTTAGTCTACAGCTTGATCACTTCAGGAATGAGAAGGATCGACGCAGCATCAGAGCAGAGGAACAGTGAGTTACACACATACAGAGACTGAAGGAAGAGCTGCACTATTAACTGTAATTAAACCACAGCCATCATGTGGCTTAGTGTGATCTTCAAAACACACAAAGCCTGCATAAATATGTATGCACAAAAACAATATGCACTGAGCTTGGGTCACTTATAATGTGTATTTGGGAGCACAATATGTGTGAAGCATCTCTCCCACACTTATATCATAAAACCAGCTGTTCTTAAAAGAAAAGCAGTAAAAAATTATAATAATATATTAAGATATACTAATACAAATAACAAAATATATTAATTACACTAAATAAAAATAAATGAAGGCAACCACAAATATGTGTATTGTAATTTTACAATTGCAGAGTAAAAACAAAATAGTTAATAATAATAATATAGTAATCATTTTTATTATTTTATGTTAATATATAATCACCAGTGGTATTTTTGTAACTGAGATACTAGTTTTTTTTTATCTTTGTTAAAGATTTAGTACATTTGTTGTTCGTTTTGTGATTATTATTAGTTATAGTTTTTTCTCAATATGTCTATGCTTTTGTTTTTCAGCTTTAGTTTGTTATTTTAGCACATCAAAATAAACTAAATGAGAATAGGAAATGTTGCTTTGGCAACTAGCTGAAATAATATGTTTATTTTTTATATTTGATTTTTATTTGAGTTAATATTTAATCTATTTTAAGCAAACAAAAATGTGTGCTATGGTTTTAGCTTTAACTATAACAGCCTTCAAATTCACAACAATTTTGGCTAAACTATTCAGCCATAGAAACAAACACAGCTAAACCTGTGTTAAAACTTACAAACAACATGTTTACAAAATACATTTAGAAATAATTAATACAATTCTGTTCATGTTATTACCATGAGCCGTATTCTATAACCAAAGTAACTACCATAACAATTACAGCAGTAAAGCAGTCTCCGAGATTATTAATCATAATTTAATAACTATGTCCAGCAGGTTAAAACCTGTCCCACACTTTACAGTTCAGACTTTTCTCATAATAATATAATATGACACACACACAGGCAAAACTAGGCATAAAAGAACCGGTTCACATCAAATTAGGGATGGAACGACAAATCATGATCAAATCCTCCACAGTAAGAATAACCGTTTCATATTTTAATAATCATTAAAACCGTATTTGATTAACCGAGGATAAACACATACTGTCCAGCATAAAGCACAGTATTAAGTCTCAGGTGTGCGCAGCAGCAGAGCGGTTTCGTTTTGTGTGAAAACACGGCGCAAAAACTGAGAGGTTTTAAAAGAATGGTAAGGGAATTAATATACGAATTAATTAATGCACCTCTGAAGGTTCTGACTGTGTTCGGAAATTATTCGATTGAGTTTTGTTTTCATCTTCACTTCATGTAAAACCAAGTAAAATAGTAGGGCTGTGCAATTAATCAAAAAACTGATTCGATTTCGGCCTCCAACAATTATGAAAATACAATAATCGAGATAATTACTGTGCCATTTAAAATCCAGACATTATTGTTAATGTTATTGTTTTAGTGTTTATGCAAACAAAAGTTTTTATTTATTTATTATTTGTTGATTGGAAACTGGAGAAATGATTTACGTATCAGTACTTTTTTTTATCATTTCCAGCACATACCATGATAATACCGATAACCGTGATAATGTAAGTCACTATAATCGTGATAAGACATTTTCATAGCGTTATATTTCTAGTTCAAATAAATAAAAAAACACCCCGATGCTAATCACACGACTGTCCCTGATTAGAAAACATTCGGAAGGCAGGAAGATTTCAACCCATGCAGTTACTGCGTTAGATAACAACGACGTCTTACTTGCACAAACTAGCATCCGGAGCGGGTCAGACAGTGATGGTGGGTTAGTGAATGAGGAGGGAAAGTATAATTAGCTCACAATGAGTCTCACACGCGCACACACACTCATACACACACGCACGCACGCACACACATACTCACACTCTCACACTTATACACGCACACTCACACACGCGCGCACACACTCACACACACTCACACTCTCACACGCACGCACACACACAGATACTCACCGACTCAAACTGCGCCTGATCATCTTCGGGCAGATCACTCGTCTCATAGACATCAGGCTCATTGGAGGCCTGGGAGGAAATGATGTCATTTCAATTATATTGTGTCACGTCAATAAAATGTGAGAAGAGAACACAGCAGAATAAAATCTCAAGTGAAAACAGATACATATTTACACATTTATAATTGTACCTTCTCATCACACTGCAAAAAGTGTTGCTCTTTATCAGTATTTTTGTCTTGTTTTCCAGTTTAAATGTCTAAAAGATACGTTTACTTAAGAAGCAAATTACCTAAAATAAGAAAACTTGTTTTATGAGAAACTGGTCAAAATGAAGTGAAGAAATAAACTTAATAAAAAAATCTTAATTCAAAGTAAATACGTTTTCATTGCCAATTGACAGATATTTGTTCTCGTTTTAAGCATAAACTTGCTTTATTTTGTTACGTTTTTCAAGAATTTACATTAAGTAAATGTCTCTTGATTTAAGGATGTTTAGATATTTGCATTTGAAAACAATAACACTGAGAAAGATATTCATTTATTACAGCGCATGGGACATTTAATGCCATGACTTCATGAATGTAAGATTTTCTGCTCTGATTTAAGCCTTTTTTAAGACTCACAGAAAAATGTATATGTGTGTGTGTGTGTGTGTGTGTGTGTGTGTGTGTGTGTGTGTGTGTGTGTGTGTGTGTGAGAGTGTGTGTGTGTGTGTGTGTGCGTGCGTGCGTGAGAGTGTGTGTGAGAGAGTGTGTGTGTTTGTCTGTGAGTGTGTGTGTGTGAGAGAGTGTGTGAGAGAGTATGTGAGAGAGTGAGTGCGTGTGCATGTATGTGTGTGTGTGTGTGTGTGTGTGTGAGAGCGTGTGTGTGAGTGTGCGTGTGAGTGTGCGAGTGAGTGTGTGTGAGCATGTGTGAGAGTGTGTGTATGAGTGTATGTGTGTGTGAGTGTGTGTGTCTACCATACCTGAAAAATAGACAAACATAGACAACAACTCATTGATAGAATACAAATATTTATGCATGTAAATTTAAATATCAGGGGGACGATGTAAATACCAAAATTGAAAACCCATACTGATTAAGCAAAAGTGTAAATCTACGGCGGTCATGCAAACAACACAGACTGACATCAAACAAGTCAAATACACGACTGCAATAACATGACATATTAAAATACTGACATTATATTACACCAGTCTGGCCAACGCCCTTCACAAACATCTATTTCATACAATCCTGCCTGCGAAATAAAGGTGTGCAAAAGCCCCTTTACACGGCATACAAGCAACTAAACTGGAAAAAATAGTCATTTAAACAATATGTATTAATTCTGTGTGCTATGTTTGACGAGCGTCAGTTACAAACACGAGCTAATGTTAACACTCCTCTCAAGAATCTCAGATAACTCTAGATTTCAAATAACTCAATTACTTTAGAAACCTTGTACACATTATTTTTACTCCGGACACTTGATTAGTCTATAAATATGAATGTTATATATATGAATGTTTGGCTTTGAATCACCTCAGACCGTTAGCCGCGGCTAATGCTAATATACCGCACCGTTATTGTTGTTTACAGACTGACTGAATCACTTACGATGCCCGGCAGGTTTGCATACTTCGGGTCGGCCATTGCAGCACGCTGGGGGACAGCAGTCGAATGTTAGTTTTATAATGCGGTGTGTGTTTGTTTCCTGCAGGTCGAAAGGAGATATAACCGGCTGGAGAAGCGGACGAGTCGGGAGCGAACACACAAACAGACAGGCCGCCTGCCACAGTGACAGCGGTGACGTCACACACTAACACAACCTCACGCAATCTCGCGAGAATTAGGAAATAATCGTTTGAGAAATATCTAGGAAATGGCTCCGAGTTTTTCAAAGTGATTTATCATTAACAACTTGAGATTTATATCGATTAACCCCACTTTAATTAAATTAATTTATATCATATTAATTTAAATTAATATAATTCGCTTGTATAGGCCCTATATTTCAGTAGGCCTATTTAATAGTATTATTATTGTATTAATATTTGTCTTTATTTGTATAAGAAAATCATAGGGGTTGATTCTTTCCTTACTCTTTAAAGCTCAAATGTTATTTAAATGAATTAATTATTACGTTCAAATGAATTTATGTTATATGCTTTTATATATAGCAATATTTTAATTTATATTTATTTGTAACTATTATATACTTAAAAGTAATACATTACTATCGTTATTATTATAATTTAAAAGTAATAATTATTTGTTTATTTATTATTATTATCTTTGTGTCCTGGCCGGTCTGTTCAGAAGGATTTGGAGCAGTTGTCATCCAATTCAATGTAAACCAGCAAAGACCAGCAAACCACCTCAGGCTGACTCGTTGAAAGGGTTTAAGGATCAGTAATAATACTTTCTTTGATTCTCATCTCATTCACTTTTGTCTAAATATAAGTTGTCATGCTGAGCAGCGGTGCTGATGCAAGAGTCAGCAGAGTACAAGCCCCGCCCCCTGTCAAACACCGGCCAATCAGAGCGCCGCGGTGCCAGCGCGTGTGTGTCCGTATCCCTGCAGCATCACGCGGCACTTCTGCAGCACTAACACTCACAACACAACCTCGAGAGAGCGATGCACAGAAACACTCTGTACTATCACCCGCTCTCCTCGCAGGCTTCAACGACGGATTCGATTCGAGGCAGATTCATTTGAGACGTCATCATCCTGATTATTTCGCCTGTGTAAACGCCATTCATCTACAGAGAAACGCATTGTTGTATCTGGAGGCGGCTTTAGTGAATCGCAGGATGGCTGATGTCAGCGCAGAATGCAACATCAGGGTTTTGTGTCGCTTCAGACCCCTGAACCACTCCGAAATCCTCCGAGGGGACAAATACATCCCCACATTTCAAGGAGACGACACTGTCAGCATCGGGGTAAGTTCATACAAGTTGATATTCTTCATGTTTATCAGTAAAGTGACGCAGGTGGATTACAGTCCAAATCTATTTTTGAAAGTTTCATTTTCGCACTTCTCCAGATGGTGATGTTAATTTTTAATTAGATACTTGCCAGTGCACGCTGATGATCTGATTAATCCAGTCTTGCATGTTTATGCATATACACAAGTGCATTTATAAATATATAAACAATATTTCTCTTGAATGAGAACTTTTTAAATGGTTATGAAAGCATTTATGCATATGTAAATACATATAAAACACCTTAGGCCTGAGAATGTAAGGGTTCTTCACAGTACGCATGTTCCCAGAGGAGTAAAAGAGTGTCATTTACACACACACACACACACACACATACACACACACACACACGCACACACACACGCACACACACACGCACACACACACGCACACACACTCACTCACTCACTCTCACACACACACACACACACACACACACACACACACACACACACACACACACACACACACACACACACACACACACACACACACACACACACACACTCACTCTCACACACACACACATACACTCGCGCAACCGCACACACACACACACACACACACACTCACTCACTCACTCTCTCTCACACACACATACACGTACACACACACACTCGCGCAACCGCACACGCACGTACGCACGCACACACACACACACACACACACACACACATACACTCACACACACACACACTCACTCACTCTCACACACACACATACACTCGCGCAACCGCACACACACACACACACACACACACACACACACACACACACACACACACACACCACACAGACACACACACACACACACTCATCAATAACTGCAAACCTGCGCTATCACACTGGCACAGAGACATGTATTTATTTCCGACACTCTTTAATCTGAGCTTCAGAAGCTGATCTGTTTGTGCTGCTGCAGCGCTGGGAGCCGGTTCTGAGATCTGCGAATGCTGTTATATTTCTGCCACGGAGATCAATGTGTGCGTCTGAAAGTGTTCACACTCCCGGAGGAGCTTCGCTGTGTTAACCTTCGGTGTATTTCAGCTACTCTCGTGTGGTTGTGGCCATTTTAGCACACATAGAGTGGGTCTCATCAATAATGACTGAAATTAAAGTTTGGAGCCAATGAACTGCTGATTAAGGTTTTAAGGTCCAACAGATTCGTTAAAGGAGCAGTTCGCCCACAAATTAAAATCTGCTGAAACTTTCCTCACCCTCAGGTCATTCAAAAACTAGATACGTTTATTTCTTCATGAGAACAGATTTGTGGAAATGTGTCTCTGCATCAGAGTCTCAGCAATGGATGCTCTGCAGTGAATGGGTGCCGTCAGAATGTTTTTATCAGATTCTCATTCTGACGGCACCCATTCACTGCAGAGCATCCATTGCTGAGACACATTTCTCCAAATCTGATGAAGAAACAAACTCATCCTAATCTTGGATGAATTGAGGATGAGGACATTTCCAGTAGATTTGTATTTTTGTCTGAACTATTCCTTTACTCTACATTTAAGATAAAGCCAGGATTGCAAATGCAGTGTAAATATAGTCCTGATTATTCTTAAACAAGGTTTGCAGCAACTGGTTTTGCATTAGGACACGTTTTACTCTTCTGTCGAGTGGGGAGCAACTGAATTAGCAAATCTTGAGAGAGTTCCCACCAAAATGATGTCACTTCCTGGAGGATTCTGCCATTAAATAATACTGCATTTTACAAAAGACTGGCAGGATAGAAAGTCATATATAAAGTAAATAAATAAATCCCCAATTAAAACAATATTACCAAGA
>CM049877.1:1155930-1158430 GCA_027474115.1 Schizopygopsis malacanthus
CAAAGAAACGTGCATCATTTTGTCCAAGCAACAATAAAAGGACATGATTTGTCTTAAATCACGTTTTGTTCAAATCGAATGGTGAGTTGAGTGAATCGTTGATCTCTAATAATCGTGTGTTTGTGTGTTTCAGGGGAAGCCGTATGTTTTTGATCAAGTGTTCTCCATGAATTGCACACAGGAGCAAGTGTACAACACCTGCGCCAAACAGATTGTCAAAGGTGAGTGTGCAGATATAAAAGAATCACACACACTTACACACACTCACTCACTCACTCACTCATACACACACACACACACACACACACACACACTCTCACTCACACACACACACACACACACTCACTCACTCACACACACACACTCACTCACTCACTCACTCACACACACACACTCACTCTCACTCTCACTCACTCACTCACTCACTCACTCACTCTCTCTCACACACACACACACACACACACTCTCACTTACTCACACACACACACACACTCACTCACTCACTCACTCACTCACTCACTCACTCACTCATACACACACACACACACACACACACACACACACTCTCACTTACTTACACTCACACACACTCACTCACTCACTCACTCACTCACTCACACACACACACACACACACACACCACACACACACACACACTCTCACTTACTCACTCACACACACACTCACTCACTCACTCACTCACTCACTCACTCATACACACACACACACACACACACACACACACACACACACACACACACACACACACACACACACACACACTCTCACTTACTCACTCACACACACACACACTCACTCACTCACTCACACACTCACTCACAAAGAATATTGCACACGTTATTTCTTATAAATAAAGATAACTGCATTTATCTGAATATCAACGTTTGTCAGATTTAGTCCGTCGACAGAGTTTTCAGGTTAATTTTGTGGAAATGTAGAATATCAATGTTTTTGTGTCCGTTTGTTGATGAGGGATTTGTGCAGTAAACATTTTTAAAAGTTATAAACATTAATACAAATATATATTTTGAAGTGCAATTATAAAGGCAGACCGCTGGAGTTATTATCATTTCTTTATTTAATACTTTTTGATTTTAATACTAAATTTAACACAAAATAATGGGATTATTATATCATATTTCCAGATTATATATACATTTCAAACATATTCGCTTTCATTAAAACTGAGTAAATCATTACATTTGCATGCATAGTGCTGCAATTATGACATCAATTAATATATGAGCAATTAAATAATATAAATCATATCATAATTGTACCTTTCAGATGAATCTCGTTTACTTGGATTCTGCGTCGCCTGTCTTCAATTATTCAACTTTTAAATACAATTTAAAACATTTTTTTTTTTTTTTAAATAGAATAGTTGTTTCAGAATTTTGAATTAATGACACTTTTAATAATTATATCAGAAGTGATACAATCTGTCAAAGTTTATTGATGTTAATATGTGACACGGATGATACTTTGTATCCTCGTCCTGCGCCGGCTACACTTCTATCTGGTTATGTTACAGTCTCAAAGTGAATCTAAGGGCTGATGGTGATTGAAACGAACACGTTTGCATGTTGATTTAGTGCTTCTCTCTCCACAGATGTTCTGGGCGGTTATAACGGCACCATCTTTGCGTACGGACAGACGGCGTCTGGTAAAACCTACACTATGGAGGTAAAACAAGAGCAATTTGCTCAGAAAGGAAGATTAAAGCCTGGCTCACACTGTGCGATTTTGTCCACGATTTGGTCGTCTGAGACAAATTTAGAAAATCCTAAAAGATTCCTATAATCCTAGGAGAAAATCTGTAGTCTTTGATCGCTGGTTTGACATGTTCACTGACAGCCGATTAATAGCTGTTGCGATCGAATGTCAGAAGATTTGGCACTCTATCCTGGAGTGTGACATCTCCTACGATGAATGTCAAACTGTGTGTGTTTTTCAAGACAAGCTATGAGCAGAATTAATGCTAGAGAGTTATTCTATCAGCCATAAACTCATCCTCCGCTCACAGAATTAATCTGATATGTTGCCTTTTCTATATAAACACTGGTTGCGCCGCTGTTTTCATGTGGGTGTGTAGAGCTGCATATACTATTCTTCTTAAATACGCCAGTATTGCCGCCATTCATATACTTTTCATGATAGCCAACATTTCGGTCCCGCATGCAATGCTGTTCGCAGTCACTGGACGTGTGTGGGTTGATGATGTAAAACTCCGGACAAGTTTTCTTGCGCGCACCAGTTTTTAACTCATCTTGACGGTCGTACAGTCTGACATTAAAGACAACTGAGATCCCACAGTGTGACATGATCATCATGTTCGTACAGCCTGACAAGTACAGTCCTAAAGGACTTTTAAAAAATCGCACAGTGTAAGCCCGGCTTTAGTTATCATTTACTCACCCTAATGTTGCGCAAAACCGCTCTGCAACACAAGAGAAGAGTTAGTTCACGATAAAACACG
>CM049877.1:1160930-1165930 GCA_027474115.1 Schizopygopsis malacanthus
CACAGAGAGAGACACACACACACTGAGAGAGAGAGAGAGATAGAGAGAGGAGTAATGAAAGCAGAAGAGAACAGATAGAGATCGGCAGGCGCTGAGGAGATGAGATGACGTTGGTCTCGCTCTATCTATATTTGATTAAATGGAAACTGACGTTCACGTATGCGCTTTCATATCTGACGAGACTCATATGAAGCTTCTCACTAGTGTGTGTGTGTGTGTGCGTGTGCGTGTCTGTGTGTGTGTGTACGTGTGTGTGTGTGTGTGTGTGTTAGATTAGATTCAGTGTGTCTCAAAGGGCCGTTACATCATTGAAGTGTCATAATAAACCGAGGACTGTCCGTGCATCGCATGTGCATGTGCTTATTAAAGGAATAATTCAGCCAAAAATGCAGATTCTGTCATCATCCCTCGTGTCGCTCCAAACCCGATTGACCTTCTTTCTTCTGTGGAGCCCAAAAGAACGTGTTTAGCAGAAAGTTCATGCTAAAATGAAAGAAGCAGGGTTATTATATGAAAAGCTAAAACCATAAAAAAAATCATTACTCTAAATAAATCAAATTAAATCAAATATAAAAAACTTAAATGTATTAAAATACCAAAAAACAACAATTAAATATCACTTGCAATAAAATAAATGTTACCTGAAATAAAATATAACATGTAAAATATTAAATAGTCATATTTTATATAGTCATAATGTATTTTTTATACAAATTAAATTTAGGTTAATGTGATAAATACAAAAAAAAAAAAAAAATTTTTTTTTTTAACTATATATACATATGTAAACAAATAATAAATGACAAAAAAACTAAATTACTACAACTTTGAAATACAAACAGAAAATGTACAATTATAATATTATCGAAACACTAAATAACATAAACCTGTTTACACCATGGAATAAAAACATAAACAAGGTAATTTCCACATTTTATCTCACAATTAAGACTTCTTGCACAGAACTGCAAGATCAATTTGGAGGAAAATAAATGAATGAAGTAAAAGTCAGAGTTATGAGATCAAAAGTGATTTATTCGATGGTGGAAACAGGCTTTCATAAACACCTTAAAAGCAGTATAAAATACCAGAACAGTACTTCAACTACAAATATGGTTTATGTGAAA
Organism: Schizopygopsis malacanthus; assembly: GCA_027474115.1. Taxonomy (NCBI): domain Eukaryota; kingdom Metazoa; phylum Chordata; class Actinopteri; order Cypriniformes; family Cyprinidae; genus Schizopygopsis; species Schizopygopsis malacanthus. Next base: position 1,162,058 of record CM049877.1, read on the forward strand.
AACAGAGTAAAAAATACAAGAATGCTTTTATGATTTGCATGTGTTTTTGAGCTTACAGTACAAATCATCATTAAGTTAAATATCTTGGTGTTCGACAAAAGAAAATAAAGTTACACGACCTTGAAACTACTGAATTCGATTTTCTTTCCTCTTTTCTTTGTTCTTTCTGGTTTTGCAGTCCATGTCCAATTCTGTCTTTTGTTCTTCGACCCTCATCCGCTTCTCTTTCTCTCTCTCTGTGTCTCTCTCTCTCGCTCTCTCTCTCTCTCTCTCTCTCTCTCTCTCGCTCTCTCTGTCTCTCTCTCTCTCTCTCTCTCGCGCGCTCACGCTCTCTCTTTCTCTCTCTCTTTTTACTCTCTCTCTGTGTCTCTCTCTCTCGCTCTCTCTCTCTCTCTCTCTCGCTCTCTCTGTCTCTCTCTCTCTCTCTCTCGCTCTCTCACGCTCTCTCTCTCTCTCTCTCTCTCTCTCTCTCTCTCTCGCTCTCTCTGTCTCTCTCTCTCTCTCGCTCTCTCGTTTGCTCGCGCTCTCTGTTTCTCTCTCTCTCTCACTCTCTCTCTGTCTCTCTCTCTCTCTCTCTCTCACTCTCTCTCTGTCTCTCTCTCTCTCTCTCTCTCTCTGTCTGTCTGTCTGTCTCTCTCTCTCTCTCTTTCTCTTTCTCTTTCTCTTTCTCTTTCTCTCTCTCTCTCTCGCAGTGAGTAAGACAAACCTGTCCGTGCATGAAGACAAGAACCGAGTTCCCTATGTGAAGGTGAGCTGCATCACGCTCAAAGATCAGCAGCTTCCTCAAATAAACTCAAAACTTCCTCCCGTCCAAAAAGAGCCTTTACTTTACTGTGTGTGTGTGCGTGCGCGTGTGTGTGTGCGCGCGCTGTACAGGGCTGTACTGAACGTTTCGTCTCCAGTCCTGAAGAAGTGATGGATGTTATTGATGAAGGCAAAGCCAACCGCCACGTCGCTGTTACAAGTGAGTTTCTCTGACCCACGCTAACAGAAAAGCACAGAAGCATTGCTATAACTCAAACAGCAGGTTATGGGTTCGAATCCCAGCGAATGCATAAACTGACAACATGCACACCTTCAGTGCAATGCAAGTCACTTCAGATAAAAGCGTCTGCCAAATGCATGAATGTAATGTAAAGTTCTGAATCAAATGATCTGACTGCTGTGCTGTCGTGTGTCAGATATGAACGAGCACAGCTCCAGGAGCCACAGCATCTTCCTCATCAACATCAAGCAGGAGCACGTGGAGACCGAGCAGAAGCTCTGCGGGAAACTTTACCTGGTGGATCTGGCCGGGAGCGAGAAGGTGCTTTACGACTCACGAGAGTGTGTCCACCTGTAGGACAGAGCAATCACTAATGAGATCTCATTCAGGGCTCAAACTGTGTTTTCATGCTCGGATTTTAATGCAAGTTTTGGGGTATTACACAAAAGATGTGCATAAAAAACATATGCACATGAAAAGTAGGCATGCACATAAACTACAATGTAAAATTGACTGAATAAATTACGTCGCGCACAATCTCAGATGCTGTTTTATTCATTATGTATTGCCTGAATCAAAGTCTGTCATCAAAATCATTTGATATAATTAACTGTCTCACAAGATTGAGTCCCGAACAGCAATGCAATGTTATTGCATTTCACCTGCGCACTCAAGACACGAAGCATTTATTATGTAGGAAAAGAAAAGTCACATGGCTTTATTATTTTACACTTTGCACCAGTTTCCCAGAAAATTATGATTTTGTTCTTTTGAACACATTGGATGGGATTTATTCGCAAATGTTTTATGCAATATTTTTGCATATATGAAATGAGCAACTTTGGATGGAAACAGCTAATGAAATGCACGTGTTGTGCACAGTATGCATACTGTAAAAATAGTATGAGAAGTATGCTAGTGTAATGTTCCAGATTCAATACTAGCATACTGCATACTTTTTTTAGCATTTAATGCATTCAGAAAAATCACATTGTGCACATTATGCATACTATAATATTCCGGATTCAGCCATGGTATGCACTGGAATACTAGCATACTGTACAGAATGTACTACATACTAGTTAATATTTAATTCATTCTGAAAATATTTGCACAATATATATATTGCAAAAATGGCATGAGTGGTATACTAGTGTAATATTGTGGATTCAGCCACCGTTTACACTGGAATACTAGCATAATGCACAAAATATGCTGCATATTTTTTTATATATTCAATGCATACAGAAAATTCACATATTGCGCGCTCAGTATGCATACTTTAAAAATAGTACGAGTAGTATGCTAGTGTAATATTGTGGATTCAGCCACTGTAAACACTGGAATATTAGCATACCGCATCCTACTCAGAATGCATTGCATACTGCATACTTTTTAGTATTCCATGCATGCAAAAAATTCACATAATGTGCACAGTATGCATACTGCAAAAATAGTACGAGTAGTATGCTAGTGTAATATTGTGGATTCAGCCACTGTTTACAGTACACTGGAATACTAGCATACTGCATTTTGCATACTGCACAGAATGCATGTTGTACTACACATAATGTGCACAGTATGCATACTGCAAAAATAGTACGAGTAGTATGCTAGTGTAATATTGTGGATTCAGCCACTGTTTACAGTACACTGGAATACTAGCATACTGCATTTTGCATACTGCACAGAATGCATGTTGTACTACACATAATGTTCATAGTATGCATACTGCAAAAATAGTACGAGTAGTATGCTAGTGTAATATTGCGGATTCAGCCACTGTATACAGTACACTGGAATACTAGCATACTGCATTTTGCATACTGCACAGAATGCATGTTGTACTACACATAATGTGCACAGTATGCATACTGCAAAAATAGTATGAGTAGTATGCTAGTGTTGTATTGTGGATTCAGCCACTGTTTACAGTACACTGGAATACTAGCATACTCCATTTTGCATACTGCACAGAATGCATGTTGTACTACACATAATGTGCACAGTATGCATACTGCAAAAATAGTATGAGTAGTATGCTAGTGTTGTATTGTGGATTCAGCCACTGTTTACAGTACACTTGGAATACTAGCATACTGCATTTTGCATACTGCACAGAATGCATGTTGTACTACACATGTGCACAGTATGCATACTGCAAAAATAGTATGAGTAGTATGCTAGTGTTGTATTGTGGATTCAGCCACTGTTTACAGTACACTGGAATACTAGCATACTCCACTTTGCATACTGCACAGAATGCATGTTGTACTACACAAAATGTGCACAGTATGCATACTGCAAAAATAGTATGAGTAGTATGCTAGTGTTGTATTGTGGATTCAGCCACTGTTTACAGTACACTTGGAATACTAGCATACTGCATTTTGCATACTGCACAGAATGCATGTTGTACTACACATAATGTGCACAGTATGCATACTGCAAAAATAGTATGAGTAGTATGCTAGTGTTGTATTGTGGATTCAGCCACTGTTTACAGTACACTGGAATACTAGCATACTCCATTTTGCATACTGCACAGAATGCATGTTGTACTACACATAATTTACAGGTAGTATGCTACTGCAATATTCTGAAATGAACCACACTTTATACTTTACACTGTAATTTTAACCCTGCACCTGTGTGTGTTGGTCAGGTGAGTAAGACAGGTGCAGAAGGAGCCGTCCTGGATGAAGCTAAGAACATCAACAAGTCTCTGTCCGCGCTGGGGAACGTCATATCATCTCTGGCTGAAGGAACCGTGAGTCACAGCTGCATATAACTCATACAAACATAACATGCATGGAATTATTGCTTAACCATTTAATGACCGCTGCTGGGAAGGATACTTTGGAAATGTAATAGGTTCCAGATTACAA
>CM049877.1:1170930-1173430 GCA_027474115.1 Schizopygopsis malacanthus
CAGTATGCATACTGCAAAAATAGTATGGGTAGTATGCTAGTGTAAAATTCCCAAAACGCCCACTACATGAAGATAAAACTGCATAGTGGATGATTTAAGCCTTGTTGTGTAAAGTAGGTCAGGGAAAACTGCATACTCAGTGTGTGTGTGTGTGTGTGTGTGTGTGTGTGTGTGTGTGTGTGTGTGTGTGTGTCTCTGTGTGTGTGTGTGTGTGTGTGTGTGTGTCTCTGTGTGTGTGTGTGTGTGTCTCTCTGTGTGTGTCTGTGTCTGTGTGTGTGTGTGCGCGTGTGTGTGTGTGTCTCTGTGTGTGTGTGTGTGTGTGTGTCTCTGTATGTGTGTGTGTGTGTGTCTCTGTGTGTGTGTGTCTCTGTATGTGTGTGTGTGTGTGTGTGTGTGTGTGTGTGTCTCTGTGTGTGTGTGTCTCTGTGTGTGTGTGTGTGTGTGTGTGTGTGTGTCTGTGTGTCTGTGTCTGTGTCTGTGTCTGTGTCTGTGTCTGTGTCTGTGTCTGTGTCCGTGTGTGTCTGTGTGTGTGTGTGTGTGTGTGTGTGTGTGTGTGTGTGTGTGTGTCTCTGTGCGTGTGTGTGTGTCTCTGTGCGTGTGTGTGTGTCTCTGTGTGTGTGTGTGTGTGTGTGTGTGTGTGTGTGTGTCTGTGTGTGTGCGTGTGTGTGCGTTTAGCTGCTAGCCTCATCGCGTGGAGACAGTGAGCGTGTGCAGTCTGAGTTGAGTCGTCTTCAAGCGAACAGCGACAGCGCGAAGGCCGAGGTGAAGGAGGTTCTGCAGGCGCTGGAGGAACTCGCTCTGAACTACGACCAGAAGAGTCAGGAGGCCGAGGACACGAGGATCCACAACAGACGCCTCATCGAGGAGCTGTCGCATAAAACCGTACGCAAACTAGCCCTTCATTACCAAAAATACCTTAACACAGCACATGTTGTTTGGCTTGAGGAGCCACATCTTCTGCTTCGATCTCAAAATACTTTTATTCATTAAGGACTATGTATAATGTATCACGTTTTCCACAACAATATTGTGCAGCACAACCGTTTTCAACATTGATAATAATCAGAAATATTTATTGAGCAGCAAATCAGTATATTATTATGATTTCTGAAGATCATGTGACACTGAAGACTGGAGTAATGATGATGAAAATACAGCTTTGATTACAGCCATATTATATTTTAACATACATTCAGATAGAAAATAGCTATTTTATAAAAAAAATCACAGTTTTTACTGTAGTTACTGTCATATAATTGCAACCTTGGTGAGCAGAAGAGACTTAAAAACATACTTATTCCAAGAATAAGGGGTATAAAATGTTGTTTTCCCAGATCTATACTACAAATAATAGAATTTATTAATTTAAACAAGTTTATTATTACTCTCTTCTTGCTATTAGTGTTTCGCAAGCAGTAGAAGTAAGCAGTAAAAGTAAGATCTATAGGCCTGGTTTGACAGACAGGGTTTAGGTTAAACCAGGATTAGGCAATAATTCAAATAAGACATTTAAGGAGTTTTATAAACATGCCTTGGTAAAGCAAACAACACTGGTGTGCATCTTGAGACCAAACAAAGGCACTGCCCTATTTTAAGATCAGTTAGTGCACGTTGCTTTCAGCTGGAACAGCTCAGACTTACATTTTAGTCTAGGATTAGGCTTAAGCCTTGTTTGTGATAATGAGTGATGTTAGCTGGAACTGCCTTCCTTCAGCTGCTAATGAAATCATCAGTCTGTTTAATCACGCTGCTGATTCTGTCTTCTCTCAGTCGGATCTGAGGTGTTTGGAGGCGGAGTTTTCCCAGCTACAGGAAGTGAGCGGCCAGCAGAGGAAGCGCATCACTGAGGTGTTAAACACTCTGATGAAGGATCTCAACGACTTCAGCTGCATTCTGGGAAACGGAGACCTCCGACTGGTGAGCGAGTGTGACGTCTGAAGAAAAGCTGCTCATATGTGTTCCTGTGGCTCAGTGGTTAGAGCATTGCGTTAGCAGCGCAAAGGTTGTGGGTTCAATTCCCAGGAAACACATGTACTGATAAATAAATGTATAGCCTGAATCTGCGCCTGTAAGTCACTTTGGATAAAGCGTCTGCTAAATGCATAAATATAAAATATTAATATTCTCCACTGACATGATCTGAACTGGAACATTCTTGTCAATTAACTTCGTTCTAATTCATTGCATTTATGCACATTTGTATTGCCAAAGATAGGCAAAAAAATAGGCCTAAAAAATTGACATTACTAAAATGACGTAAATGCATATAAATAAAATAAAAGCAATAGAAAATCGAAGATAATAATAGAAATAAGATGAACTACATGATAATAAATATAAGATACAGAACACAGCAGAGTGAAATCAGAAATTAACAATCAGGGAATGTGAAAAAATGAATCAATATTAATCCCAAAATGAATATTCTTATAAATATACTATTTTTTTTTTTTTTTTTTTTTTTTTTTTTTTTTTGTCACTTAAATTCTAGTTTTAATAA
>CM049877.1:1178430-1230930 GCA_027474115.1 Schizopygopsis malacanthus
AGGCTCGTGAACTCCAGACGCTCCATAACCTGAAGAAGCTGTTCGTTCAAGACCTGACGGCTCGAGTCAAACAGGTGCGCACACACTCATCTGAGGAGGAATCACTGAGAACATATACAGAGCTGACCTGCTGTGAAATCACATCAAAAATACATTAGAGCATAAAAACAGTAGCACTTTACAATAAGTTCATGCATTTAATGACAACATTAACACAGCAAAACAACAACGTGTATTTATTCATAAAGCACATTTAAACACACAAACACAACAAATATATTAAATACTGTGCAACATGGAAAAAAAAATATTTTTTTGTTAAATATTATTGCATTATTAATTATAATCCATTACATATAATCAAAAATATATTATACAAATAATTCGAATATTTATATTAATAATTATAATTTTCATAAAATAATTAGAATTGTATAAAGTATTTCTTATTTTACTATATATTATTATAAGTAGTACATTAAATATATTTAATAGCATGTATAATATTATTAACAAATATTATACTATATTATAAATAGAATTATAATGTTGTTGTAATTCTATAAATTAATTACATTTATGAAAACTATGGAAATATTTGAAAATACAGTATATATATTTAACAACATATGTATTATATTATGACTATAATTATCATATTATTTTTTTTTATAATTTAATAAACATTTTAGTAAATGACACAAATATATGTAGAAATACATACATTTAAATATACTGTAAAAAAGAAACATTAAATTATTTTTATAACAGACTTATAATACTGTAAATAGGCAATTATAAATATAATATTAAAATTGTATGTTTTGTCTGCAAAAGCAACATTTACACTTTTCCAAAAGCTACATAATAAAAATAGATTTTAGTAAAATATAAATATAAAAATAAAATATGATTTCTGTATTTATTTATTTATTCATCAGTTTGTTAACATAAGTTAATAAAAATGCAATAAACAAACAAATAAATAGAAATACATTGAATAGCATTGATTTATGATGGTATTGAAATCAACATGAACTAATATCAATAAATGCTTTAGAAGTATTGTTCATGTTAATTCAATTCAATTCGATTCAGGATTATTTGCATGTCTTTTGATACTAATTGTTACAAAGCAGCTTCACAGAAAATGAAAGTTTCTTCATTATATTTAGGAGTAGATTATCAGTGGTGACCGGTGTCGGGGGGGTAACGCATTACAAGTAACACGAGTTATGTAATAATAGTACTTATTACTAATGTTACTTTTTCAAAAAAGTTGACTGAGAGCGCCGTGTGAACATGATCTTACTGTAGATCTAATCTAGACTAAATATGAATGTGTATTAATTCATCCCACTCGCAAAACAAAGATTCACAGTATTATTCATCAAAATGAATTAAAAAAACAGTGAAATACAACTACAGAATATGACGCAAACCTGCAATAATTAAACATGTTAAACAACACAAATATATCTAATCTCATTTTATTAACGATGTGTTTGCTGCTGAGCTTTGATGATCAGTTCAATCATAATAATAATAAACAAACATTACTTTAGATAAACTAACAATTGTGTTTTATTACTGAAGAGTGTTGATCTTCTCCTGTGTTCTTCTGTACAGACGTGATTTACTCGTCCTTCAGTCTGAGGTTTAATTATTACACTTTTTTGTGTGAAAGCTTTTTTATGCTATAAAAAACTTGTATAATATGAGCTTAAGAAGTAAAGTTTATTGTGTAATGGTTTGTTGAGAGCGGTAGTAGGTGTAATATTATGGAACACTAATAGTTTAAATCTTTTCACTTTTTGTGTGAAAGGCTTTTTATATTGCTATAAATAGAACTTCTTGTATTAAAAACAAACATCAAGCATGCTCATATTTAAAAAGTAACCGAAAGTGAAAGTAATGTAACGCATTACTTTCCATAAAAAGTAACTAAGTAACGTAATTAGTTACTTTTTTAGAGAGTAACGCAATATTGTAACGCATCACTTTTAAAAGTAACTTTCCCAGACACTGGTGGTGACTATATAAGAGCAGACATGTACAGTAAACAATCATGTAGTCAGTTAATGACATGTATTCAAATAGACGACGAACACTATCAACAGCAATGCTTATATGTTGTGATCAGTTTTACAGCACAATGTGTTAGTCTGATGTTACTGGTATGTGTGTTCAGGATCATCTGAGAGGTTAAATGAAACCTTACTGTAACGTGCTAAAGATAATAACAATCATCATAAGAGCCATTTTTTATACTAATTATATATTTAATCACAATTTAAGATATTTTATTTTATTAAATTAAACAAGCACAATATTCAGCATTCAATCAAATATTCTTGAATATTTTGCATATTGACATTCATTGAACAACATTTCAGAATTTCAGTCAAGGGCAATATCAAAATGCACCCATAGCACTGTGGAAATATCAACTTGAAGTTGTACTAGCTGCAGTCTCTGCATCCGCGGCAAACGCGTCAGCGGACTCCGTTTCAGAATCAACATCTGAAACGTTCTCAACATCGGGCAAATTTACGTTTATGTCCTCATTTTCACTAGGAACTAAACTACAATTACGAGAAGGAACCGCAGAAGGTTCTTACTTGGCAGAAGAACCGCTCCATGTTTTATTTTATAAAGCGCGACAGCGTAGCTAATTCACGTGACCCATCACGTCACATATATGATACGCATACGTAATGAGTAAAATGTTTTTATTTTATTTTTGTTTTAAATTATTTATTTATTGCAATATAGGCTGTATAAAATTGCTTCCAGAAAAAAAATTTGGGGGTGCTATGGGGGTGCTTTGGTCTTTCCTGGGGGAGCTGAAGCACCTGCTAGCCCCTCCCTAGCGCCGCCACTGGCTTTAGGTCTCATGTGAACTTGAGATTCACTCCCGTGTCATCTCTGCTTCGAACCTGTGTGTATGCCTAACGTTACTGTGAAATTACCACATCAGACGTGACGTGCTAACATGGATGCAGCTAATGAAGCCGCCGGGTTTGCTTCAGGGAAAATTTATTTTTAAGAAGCTTCCCAATGGAAACTGTAAACAGTTCATCACGACCTCTTATGTAGGCCTACAGTTCAAATTCATGTTTAACTGAATAAACAGTTATTAAAACACAAGTATATCTTATTGAACATAGTTTATTTTCATCACCAATTATCATAGTAGAACAGCTTTCTCAAGCAGTTTGTGATGCATTTTGGAAACAGGAGATGCCCCTGGTCTAATGCGCCACCTGGCTTTGAGAAACCCGTTCTCAAAGACTTACTTTAAGTCATTATTTGGGTAGCACACATATTCTGAATGCCTTCGGCAGAATTCAAATGAGCCATTTAATCTAGATTAAATCTAGATTAATTCCAAAATTAATCTAGATTAATCTAGATTAAAAAAATTAATCTATGCCCACCCCTAGTAATTATTACTTTTTTTAGAGAGTAACACAATATTGTAACGCATCACTTTTAAAAGTAACTTTCCCCGACACTGGCGGTGACTATGTAAGAGCACACCTGTACAGTAAACAATCATGTAGTCCGTTAATGACATGTATTCCAAATAGACGACGTGATGCTGTTTGATATATCACATGTGGGTTTCACTAAAGATCCTTCATAAAATAATAACAGTAACATTTGGACGATCAAAAAATATTTAGACACTTTGACCTCACTGAGCCCTCATGATTCAATTCTTCTAGCGGTGTTACTTATTTATTGCTAAAGTGAAACCACACTAAAAATCTTCATACAGTTTTATCACAGACTTTGAAGCATGAACGAAGAAGAAGCACTGCTTGGTGACTGGTTTGAGCTAAACTGGTTTGATCTAATAGTGTTCTTAAACTGTAACATCTGACAGCAACACACCTTTCTATCAAAGTGTGAGATGTTTGTGTGTGTGTGTGTGTGTGAGCGGGGGGGGGGGGGGTCGAGTGTGTCTCTGTCGTGTTTTTCACTCGTGTGTGTGTGAGAGTTGTTTCAGTCTCGCGCAGAACTTCACGACATTCACGTGTGTGTGTTACAATAAATTATCATTCATGTGTGTCTGGCTTCTCTGTGTTGTGTGTCTCATAAAAAAAAAAAAAATAAACTGTGCCTGTTTAGTGTGTTCTGCTAAATGTGTCTGTGTCTGTTGTGTGTGTGTGTTCAAAGTGTGTGTGTCTGTCTGTTCTGTCTGTCTGTTCTGTGTGTGTGTGGGGACCAAACTGTGTGTGTGAATTTTCTCATCACCATCCGTGTATTTCAGAAGGTACAAAAAAGGGTTGTATGTTACATCTAATGTACTTTTCAATAGGTTGTGCATATTAACATTGGCTTTGGTTCATCATTTTTTCATGTTAATTGAAATTACGTGTATTTGTGTGTGTGTGTGTGTTTGTGTGTTGTGTGTGTGTGTGTGTGTTGGTGTGTGTGTGTGTGTGTGTGTGTTGTGTAATTTTCTCATCACCATCCGTATTTCAATACAAAAAAGATTAAGGTTAAAACTTATATCAGTTTAATGAACCCTGTAAAACCCAAAATGTTGTTACCGTTTTTTTTTTTACAGTAGAATTCCAGTAACTACAGCTGCCGGTTTTTACCGTAAATGTTACAGATTTTATTTTACAGTGTAAGAAATGTTAAAGGCATCTGAATAATGTTGTTTGACTGTATATGACGTATTGTTGGGTCTTATATCACCCTGATTGAGCTGGACGGCAGGATTCAGTGTTGATTTTGTGCTGTCTCTCAGCTGGTTCGTGATAACACAGATCTGCGCTGTGAGCTTCCGAAGCTGGAGAAGCGTCTTCGCTCCACGGCGGATCGGGTTCGAGCGCTGGAGGACGCACTGAGAGAAGCCAAAGAAGGGTCCATGAAGGACCGCCGGCGCTACCAGCAGGAGGTCGAGCGAATCAAAGACGTCATGAGGGCCAGAAGCGGCTTCCGGCGGCCTCACGCCGCGCTCATCGGTCAGTCCAGCGCTCTACTGGACCATTAAACTAATCCATCTCAAGCACCATCTCTATTAGTACTCCGCATGAGATGAAGCAGCTTTCATTTGTGAAGTGTTTTATCAACTATATCATCCAAAAATAGCCATTATCACATTATAATATGTGTCCCTGGAGCACAAAAGCAGTCATAAGCAGCACAGGTATATTTGTAGCAATAGACAACAATACATCGTATGAGTCAAAATTATACATTTTTATTTTATGCCAAGAATCATTAGATATTAAGATCATGTTCCATGAAATATTTTGTAATTTCTTACCGTATATATAAAAACATAATTATTTGATTATTAATATGCATTGCTAAGAACTTAATTTGGACAACTTTAAAGATGATTTTCTCAATTATTTACATTATTTTTTTGCAACCCTCAGATTCCAGATTTACAAATATTGTCCGATCATAACAAACCATACAATCAATGGAAAGATTATTATTCAGCTTTCCAGATGATGCATAAATCTTAAATTATAATTTTTAATAAAGACTCTTATGACTGGTTTTGTGCTCCAGGGTCACATCTATAAACACATTTTAGTTACATTTGAGCATGTCATGAAATATAAAATTACTACGATATATTGATGATTCCTAATAATAATAATAATATTAATAATTTGTTACATTTATATAGTGCTTTTCACACTCAAATCGCTTTAATGTAAGGGGGCTAATATCCTCATACCATAAATAATGAAATCAAATATAAAACTTATAAGAATAGAATTAATATTTAAATTAATTTAATGATTTAAATGTGTATATGAAAAAACCTATTAAATTACTAAAAATATATATATGATAATCATATTGTTAATATAATCATCATATATATTGAATACACATACATATATATTTAATAAATATTAATAGTAATCGTAATAATGATAAATTATTAACATTAATTTAATAAGATAATAATGTACTGAAAATCAACAAATATTATTTAATTTAGTAATTTTATAAATAATGTGTATAACTTATTTCTACGAATATTTTTACATTAATAATAAAAGCATTAAATATATTTCATAACATATTTATAATATTATAAACAAATGTAATATTTAGTGACGTCAAACTATTAATCGCATCCAAAATAAAAGTAGGTTTACATAATATATGTGTACTGTGTATATTTATTATGTATATATAAAAACACACACATATTTTGAAAATATTTACATGTATATATTTATAGTCATATAATTTATATTATATAAAAATAGATGTTAATATATAAACAGCAAGTTTTTCTGAAATATACACATGCATGTGTATTAATATATACATAATAAATATACACTGTGTACACACACATATTATGTAAACAAAAACGTTTATTTCGGATATGATTAATTGTTTAACAGCACTAGTAATATTATAAATATAATCATATTATTTCGTAAATAATGAATTAAATAATACAGTAAATATATTGAATAACATAATATTATAAATAAAGGTTATATTTTAAATGTAATAATAGTATAATTAAATATTCTAATTCTATTCCCCCCCCAGCCAAACCGATTCGCCCAGGACATCACATGACCCAGCGCAGCAGGGATCAGCCAATCACGTTCAGCAATGCCTGCTTCACCAGCGCCGCTGGAAAACCCCAAACTGAGTCCAGCTTCACCAACAAGTGAGCATCGATGTTGCCTACTTAGCGACTAATGCGACTAGCGACAAATCCAGCGACTTCTTGGACGAACTTTAGCGAGTCTCTGTGATCGTCAGCTCTTTCTCTGCATCTGCTCTGTTCAGGGAGAGCAGCTCGTTCAGTTAAACAGATATTATGTTGCTTCTCTGATTTTACATGCCGAAGTCACAGTACAGGAGTTGTCTTTGTCTTGTATTATCTTGTGTATTATCTGATTTCATCTGAAGACTAACTGTGCAGATAGCTTCTTGGAAGGGAGAGCTGGTTCTGTATTCTTAAGGGCTGTGTTTCAGTCACTATTTATCCCGTTGACTGACAACAGAAACAGTAAAATATATAAAGTAAAACAGAGATTTTGGCTGCGTTGAAATACAGTATGAGCACAGAGAGGACGCGATGATGTCATGAATATGCTAATTATGCGTATGACGTCATCAGACTGGCTTTAGCTGCTTTCCATCGAAAGAAGCTGCTGTCTCCGGCTCTGATCGACTGAACGGTGTGTATTATAACCGCAGCTGATGTAGAAGATGTGCTTCTGTTTGTCATGTTAACAGCACGCTGTCAGAGGACGAGAGACACGGGAACAAACTCAACATCAGCAGCGGTAAACTCTCTTTACTTTCATCGCCTGAATACAATCTCATCGCTCTGTACAGTTTATGGGTCCAAACTGTAAACAATGTCTGCACGGGACCTGATTGAGACACCCATAGATGCTATAATCAGTGTTGGGAACGTTACAGATTACAAATTACCCTTTTTAAAACATATTGAATATAACCGATTACATTTGATTACTTTTCAAAATGTCTAATGTTTTAAACTGTTATGTAAAGCAGGTTAATTAAGTTACCGTAGAACTCAAGACTGATTTCTACAGCCTCCATCAAATCAGACTTTAGCATCTTTTTCACTTCGAGGTCATTCTGAGGCTAAATACAGATTTAAAATCATAACAAGATATAGTTTGATATCTGTGATACTGTTTTTGAGATCAAATCTTTGCATAGTTATGACAGGAACCACTGACATCTAACAATACCTATAAAAGATCAACTTAAAGTTATATTTATTTTGCTATTAAATTACGTAATTCTGTTACATGTAACTAGTTACTCCGCAGCACTGAACGTGATCTGCTCATCGCCTAATTTATCATTTCACAGAGCTGTACATGTAAATGAACATGTTTTATACTTGCTACACTTTTAATTCATATTCATTCAATTCAATGCCACAGATGTGAAGGAGAACAGGTGAGTGTGTGTGTGTGTGTGTGTGTGTGTGTGTGTGTGTGTGTGAGAGAGAGAGAGTGTGTGTGTGTCTGTGTGTGTGTGTGTGTGAGAGAGAGAGAGAGAGTGTGTGTGTGTGAGAGAGTGTGTGTGTGTGTGAGAGAGAGAGAGTGTGTGTGTGTGTGTGTGTGTGTGTGTGAGAGAGAGAGAGAGAGAGTGTGTGTGTGTGAGAGAGAGAGAGAGAGAGAGTGTGTGTGTGTGTGTGTGTGTGTGTGTGTGTGAGAATGTGTGAGTGTGTGTGTGTGTGTGTGTGTGACTGTACAGCACACACTGTAATAAGCTGATGATCTAATGATTGTTGTGTGTGTGTGCGTGTGTGTGTGTGTGTGTGTGTGTTGTTGTCTCTGTGGTGCGTGCATGCGTGCGTGCGTGCGTGCGTGCGTGCGTGCGTGCGAGCGTGCGTGTCTGTGTCTGTGACTGTACAGCACATACTGTAATAAGCTGATGATGTAATGATGTTTTGTGTTGTAGTGTGCGTGTGAGTGAGTGTGTGTGTGTGTGTGTGTGTGTGTGTGTGTGTAATAAGCTGATGATCTAATGATGTTTTGTGTTGTAGTGTGTGTCACGATGAGCCAGCAGATCATCTCCAGCACAAACACGAGCTTCAAGAGCAGCACACAGGTCAACAACAATCACAGTATTACATACAGACCAAAAAACAAAGATGTGTTACTATTAGTGTTAATGCAAACATAACATGATTTTCTGTCTATGAATTTTTGTCCTGTTTTCCAGTAGAAATATTATAATTGTGAGGAAAATTGAAATCAATTTATTATGTTTATTTTTATATTTTAAAAAATATATAATTTTATAACTTCAGAATTGTGAAATAAAAAGTTGCAATTACTTTTTATGTTTTATATTGTGGCAAATAAGCTATTTATTTTTAAATATCTCACAATTCTATAATTACAAGATTTAAACATAGAATTGCAAGAGACAGAATTGTGAGGAAAAAAGACTGAATTGTGAAATAAAAAGTTGCAATAACCATTTTATAAATCTTTTTTTTTGGCAAAAAAATGTATTTGAGATTTTTCTCACAATTCTATAATTACAAGATTTAAACAGAATTGCAAGACACAGAATTGTGAAATAAAAAGTTGCAATTAAACCTTTATATTTTATTATGTTGTGAAAAAAACATCTATCTATAAATATCTCACAATTCTATTATTTCAAGATTTAAACATAGAATGGCAAGACACAGAATTGTGAGGGAAAAAAACTGAATTGTGAAATAAAAGTGTCACAAATACCTTTTTTAATTCTGTGATGGAAACAAGACTCCATACTTAAAATATGAAGTCTTGTTTTCTAGCAATAAATAAATAAAATAATAAGTTTATGCTTAAAGCAAGAGCAGTCAGACAAATAATCTTGTTTTTCCTTTGAATTAAGTTTCTTTTCTGACTCTGATATGAATTGCTTTGAGCATAAATGTTTAAGACGTTGCTTCTTGTATCTGATTGAAGAATAAGTATGTATTTCTCCTGGAAATCAAGACAAGAGCGTGAGAATATTCTCTTCTTCTCTTTCTCTGCAGGCGATCTGTTCTTCTGAATCCTCCTCTCTGTATATTTGCATGTTGCCTGATGAATATGATCTAATGTGTCGTGTAACCTCGGACCGGGAAGATGAAACGCCACGAGCAGAAGAGTTTATATATGTGAGGTCGTTCTCAGAAAACAACCGACAGAACATTTTCATTTAGCAACAAATCTGGGTTTCAGTGCACCATTTCCCACAAGCCTTTACCAATCACTACCTATAGGACAACATCACTCGTTTTAATGCAATAATTATTAGGAATTAGTCAAAACTACAGTGAAATATTTTTCTAATAATAATCAATTAATATAACATAACCTTAACATTAATTACAATTATAATTAAATCATTAAAATATTTATTACATTAAATTGTACATTTAATTTAAAATTATATTGTCTTAAAATTTACAATTAAATTAAAAACTAATAATATAATTCAATTTAAATTTGAATTAACCATTAAAATGCATTAAAGTGGCCAAATTAAATTATTACATTTAATTATTAAATTAAATGTAGAATTCAATTTAATATTTTAATTTGAATAATCCTATATAATGCATTGATACATGTTTCCATGTATATTAATATTCTAATGAAAAACACACATTTACAGTCATTAAATATCAGTTTTTTATACAATATCGGAAGAAATTCCTGAAGATACATATATGATAAATGTCAGTGTTTCTTGAGAACGACCCAGAAACAGAGCATATGATGCTTTTAGTTATTATTGACATTAATGTGATGTTATTATGAAATTCTGTAGCTATTTTTATGTAGCTGTAACTATTTTTATACACGACAGAATAGCTTTTGTGTGTTTGGTATGCGCTGATTTGTATGCATTATTTATGTTATTAGTATCGTTGTATAAAGAAAACAACTATTATTTAACCAAACAACAACTAGACATGAAGTGCAAGTCAGATGATTAAAAACTAAACATATTAATAATTCAAATCAATTGTAAGTAGATCGGATCGTTCCTAGAATCAAGAGACCTCATTAATGCAGTTGAGAAATGATCAACTTTACAATTTCTAAACTCAGAAATGAGAAAACCGTGTGATCCGACACATCAGCCAGTGTGACCTCTGATCACATGACCTAGGGTTCTGACCTTTGACCTCTCTACATATCCTGATCTGCCAGTCGGGATGTGTCTATGAGGAAAATATAGTAACACTTTAAAGGCTCTGTATATGATTATAACCAGTATGCACCATAAATAAATAATTTTAGCCTATATCAAAATTGTATTATATTTTTTTTAATTATATGAAATTTCTATATAGGCTTTAATTAAAGTGTTGCATTTTTGTTTGACTTGTTTCCATCTTAAAAAGTCCATGACTCTATAAAGTCTTCATGCAGATCTTTAATGGATTCTCGTGTGGCCGTTTTCTGCGTCTTTGACCGTCGGCCTTCAGCTTCTGCTGGGAAACAGTTACATGAGATCTCATGCTGTCTCTCGCCTGGTTTTTAAAGGGATTCTGCACATCTCAATGTGAATAACGCTGTTCGGATCTGTGTGTCGGTGCACATGATGAAGGATCAAGGATGTGTTAGAATCAGTTTCTTGTGGTTGGTTTTTGTAGTGCATGATGGACAAACAGGCCTGTCGCTGTTAAAACCCTTTCAATAACGAGAATCCAGTCCGTGAACACCTGTGTTTTTAATATAGTTGATCTTAAACTTAAGTTTTAATAAAGAGAATCCAGTCCATGAACTTAAGTGTGTGTTTTTATTATTGTACATATATATAGATGAATACAAGTACAGTCAGGTCTATATGTATTTGGACACAGACACAATTTAGCTGCTGACCAAAACATATTCAAGTTAGAGTTATATAACTTAAAGTGCAGACTATGAGCTTTAATTTGAGGGTGTTCTCATCAAAGTTGGAGGAAAGTGTTTAGTGATGATGAGACGGAAGTGTTTAGTGAGGAAGGGTTTGTGTCGTCCACCACCCGTCACTATCTCCAGCCCCCTATATCAACGCATCCTCCAGTTCGAGGCCCTGAGCTCCAGCCGTCAGCAGGGCAATGACGTGAGGACGTTTGCCGTGGAGTTCAGTGGTGCAGCAGAGGGGTTAGGGTTCATTGACGCGGCCCTCAAGGACCTCTTCAACAGTGCCCTTGATGAGCCCCTCAGCTGGTGGAGGATGAGGGGACAGGACCACCTGACGTTTGGGGAATGTGTGGAGTTTTTGACATGTTTCCCAGCTAAGGTGGCTGGTGTGCCTCAGGTGGGTGCTGAGCTGCAGCACACCCCTGGGGGTTCCGGCTGCAGCTGACCCAAGCTTCAGCACTGGTCACTCCGGGGAGCCCTGAGGTCGGTAGATTGACAGGATTCAAGTCGGAGAGCAGAGTCCCGCCCGCCCCCCGCCACCCCCCCCCCCAGCCTCCGGGCGGCAGAGTCCCCGGCCGCCGCAGAGTCCCCGGCCCGCAGAGTCCCAGCCCCAGAATCAGGCCCCCGGCCAGAGTCCCGAGGCCGCAGAGGAGTCAGAATCTGGAGGCCCCCGCAGGTCGCCAGCCCCAAATCCGCCCAGAGACGCAGAGTCCCGGCCCCAGAATCCCGGCCCCAGAATCCCCGGCCCCCGCAGAGTCCCCAGCCCCAGAATCCCCGGCCCCCGCAGAGTCCCCAGCCCCAGAATCCAGGCCCCAGCAGAGTCCCCAAGCCCCAGAATCCCCGGCCCCGCAGAGTCCCCAGCCCCAGAATCCCGCCCCGCAGAGTCCCCAGCCCCAGAATCCCGGCCGGCCGCAGAGTCCCCAGCCCCAGAATCCCGGCCGCAGCAGAGTCCCCAGCCCCAGAATTCCCGGCCCCCGCAGAGTCCCCAGCCCCAGAATCCCCGCCCCCGCAGAGTCCCCAGCCCCAGAATCCCCGCGCCCGCAGAGTCCCCGGCCCCAGAGTCCCCGGCCGCCGCAGAGTCCCGGCCCCAGAGACAAACAACAGAGTCCCCGGCCCAGAGTCCCCGGCCCCAGAGTCCCGGCCCCAGAGTCCCCGGCCGCAGAGTCCCGGCCCCAGAGACAAACAACAGAGTCCCGGCTCTCCAGAGTCCCGGCTCCAGAGTCCGGCTCCGTTGTGTTATGAGTGAGGTTGAGGGTCATCAGGGCAGATTGCGTATCTAAACAGATCGATAGCAGAACGCTGCAGGGACACTGATGATATTACAGAGCAAAGCTCACAGAGACACCTGCAGTCAGACTCGGCACTCACGGTAAGTACAGCAACAGCTCAGCAGCATTCTGAAACTTAATAAACAACCCTGATTAATGATATTCATACAGATTTGAGGCGTGTTACAGGCTACAGGGGAGACTTTCTTACTTTTAATGCATATTAATAAGGGTACAATTGGTCAAAACCATGTTCAGGTCATATTAAAAAACTTAAATAAATTTGTTTACATGTTGATATTTTCATGATGATCACATTTCCATCCCACATAATTATTATTATTATGTTATTTTTTAATTGTAGTGTTTATACATCAAAATTATATTAAAGTCATTTTTACTTCAAGTAAAACTGTTACAGTAAGTGAGAGCAATAAATGTAATACATTAATAAGAATAAGAGTTTCATCAGAGAAAAAAACTAAAATGTAATAAAACTTTAAAGTAAAACTTGTTGTTATGCAAAAAAACTAAAACACTTATTTAATGTCTGTATATTTAAGTAATGAATGCGTTCCTTGTAGATGTTTGGGTGAAATAAGAGCCAGACGTACACTGTACACGTCTAACAGTGTTACTGTACAAAGCATAGATAACTATTTCTATACAAATATTATTGCACGAATCATATTTTGCATACACATTGTTTAACAATACTATTGCACACACAAGCATCTGTATTTATTACCATGTTCTTACACTTCTGCTGTTCATACTGTACCTATAACCCTACATTTGCACCATACTCTGTTTAATATTGTATATAGAAACTCTCCTGTACATACTGTAAGTTATAGCTTCACTTACTATACACGTATCTGTATTTAAAACACTATATTCTTGCACTTCTAACTGCATTTCAGTAGCTCTGTACTTGTACTCTGCATAGTGACAATAAAGATTAATCTAATCTAATCTAAAAAAACATGTTTTATGAGATTCATTCATAAATGCCCTCTTAGAAATACTTTAATTTAGCAGATTTTAGGATGGTTTCTTGACTAAAATGGTAAAGATATTGCATTAAATTCATCAAGGTAGAGATTCCCAGACGTTTAACGTTCATGAAGTGAGTGTTTCAGATGAACAGTGTGACAAACACAACATTATCAGCATCATTTATCAGCCATTACTGCTCATATAAATGATATTTCAGTCTGGGTATTCATGGCACTGCTTTATCTCTGAAGTGAAGTCATATGTGAGCAGCAGACACACACGCGGTAAACACGGTAAACACACATGCGGTACAGTGACAGGGGTTACTGTGGGTCATGAACCCGTTCTCAGTCAAACATCAGCACTGTTTACTTTCAGTTGAGTAACCTAGTTTAGTTTAACACCGGTTACTTCAGGTCAGCTCACTTCAGCGGGGGTCAAAAGATCACATGATGCTTTAGAGTGTGTGTAACGATGTAACACTAACAAATATATGACCTTGGATCATAAAACCAGTCATAAAAATTGAGATAGGACATAATTTGTAAATCTGGAATCTGAGGGTGCAAAAAAATCAAAATATTGAGAAAATCATCTTTAAAGTTGTTCAAATGAAGTTCTTAGCAATGCATATTACTAATCAATAATTAACTTTTGATATATTTATGGTAGGAAATTTACTAAATATCTTCATGGTACATGATCTTTACTTAATATCATAATGATTTTTGTCATAAAAGAAAAATCAATAATTTTGACTCATACAACGTATTGTTGGCTATTGCTACAAATATACCCCATATATATAGATATATGTTCATTTTATAAAAACATACCATTTATTGTATTTAATGAACCCTTTTTACATTTGCAGCATTCTCAGAAGCAAGTCGTCATAGTTGGGAAAACTTTTATGGAGTCAGAAACTACAACAAATACATATTTTTATGCGTTCTCATTTGATCCAAAAGCAGAAGACAAAATCCACGAGTTTCAGTGACTTTGCAAAAGAAGATTGATTATGTTGGTCTGAAGAGAAACACACAAAGTTAGTTAAATATATACAAGTAAATACATTTAATAAATATACTATAAAATATTAAAATTAATATATTTCATTATTATTTTTACAATTATTCTTTATTAATTTGTATTTATCTATTCATACATATACATACATACACAATTAGCAAATATATATATATCTTATAGATACATAATTCAAATAAATTATCCATTCATACAAATTAATTTGATAAATGAACTATTATAATTAATATCAAATAATTCAGAGATAACATTCAGTGTTCTGGTGCTTTACAGACTTCAGAAACTCAGTCTCTCATCATGATCTACACGCGTCTCTGACTCTAATTCTTCTGTTTTACTCATTTCAGCAGGACTCTGAGCGACTAAAACACAGAGAGATCATGTCAACATACACCACGAGTAAGACCGCGGTGCGTCGCTCCAGAGGACGGACAGAAGGCCAGCGTCCCACAGAGACCGTCTCCCCGAGACAGCGTGAGTCTGACTTATCCTGCTCCACCAGTTACACCATTATTACTGTGTTTAACTTATCCTGCTCCACCAGTTATTACACCATTATTACTGTGTTTAACTTATCCTGCTCCACCAGTTACACCATTATTACTGTGTTTAACTTATCCTGCTCCACCAGTTACACCATTATTACTGTGTTTAACTTATCCTGCTCCACCAGTTATTACACCATTATTACTGTGTTTAACTTATCCTGCTCCACCAGTTACACCATTATTACTGTGTTTAACTTATCCTGCTCCACCAGTTATTACACCATTATTACTGTGTTTAACTTATCCTGCTCCACCAGTTACACCATTATTACTGTGTTTAACTTATCCTGCTCCACAGTTATTACACCATTATTACTGTGTTTAACTTTCCTGCTCCACCAGTTACACCATTATTACTGTGTTTAACTTATCCTGCTCCACCAGTTATTACACCATTATTACTGTGTTTAACTTATCCTGCTCCACCAGTTACACCATTATTACTGTATTTAACTTATCCTGCTCCACCAGTTACACCATTATTACTGTGTTTAACTTATCCTGCTCCACCAGTTACACCATTATTACTGTGTTTAACTTATCCTGCTCCACCAGTTATTACACCATTATTACTGTGTTTAACTTATCCTGCTCCGCCAGTTATTACACCATTATTACTGTATTTAACTTATCCTGCTCCACCAGTTACACCATTATTACTGTATTTAACTTATCCTGCTCCACCAGTTATTACACCATTATTACTGTGTTTAACTTATCCTGCTCCACCAGTTACACCATTATTACTGTGTTTAACTTATCCTGCTCCACCAGTTACACCATTATTAATGTATTTAACTTATCCTGCTCCACCAGTTACACCATTATTACTGTGTTTAACTTATCCTGCTCCACCAGTTATTACACCATTATTACTGTGTTTAACTTATCCTGCTCCACCAGTTACACCATTATTACTGTGTTTTAACTTATCCTGCTCCACCAGTTACACCATTATTACTGTGTTTAACTTATCCTGCTCCACCAGTTATTACACCATTATTACTGTGTTTAACTTATCCTGCTCCACCAGTTATTACACCATTATTACTGTGTTTAACTTATCCTGCTCCGCCAGTTATTACACCATTATTACTGTGTTTAACTTATCCTGCTCCACCAGTTACACCATTATTACTGTATTTAACTTATCCTGCTCCACCAGTTACACCATTATTACTGTGTTTAACTTATCCTGCTCCGCCAGTTATTACACCATTATTACTGTGTTTAACTTATCCTGCTCCGCCAGTTATTACACCATTATTACTGTATTTAACTTATCCTGCTCCACCAGTTATTACACCATTATTACTGTATTTAACTTATCCTGCTCCACCAGTTATTACACCATTATTACTGTATTTAACTTATCCTGCTCCACCAGTTATTACACCATTATTACTGTGTTTAACTTATCCTGCTCCACCAGTTACACCATTATTACTGTATTTAACTTATCCTGCTCCACCAGTTATTACACCATTATTACTGTATTTAACTTATCCAGCTCCACCAGTTATTACACCATTATTACGGTATTTAACTTATCCTGCTCCACCAGTTACACCATTATTACTGTATTTAACTTATCCTGCTCCACCAGTTACGCCATTATTACTGTATTTAACTTATCCTGCTCCACCAGTTACACCATTATTACTGTATTTAACTTATCCTGCTCCACCAGTTATTACACCATTATTACTGTATTTAACTTATCCTGCTCCACCAGTTATTACACCATTATTACTGTATTTAACTTATCCTGCTCCACCAGTTATTAGACCATCATTACTGTATTTAACGTATCCTGCTCCACCAGTTACACCATTATTACTGTGTTTAACTTATCCAGCTCCACCAGTTACACCATTATTACTGTATTTAACTTATCCTGCTCCACCAGTTATTACACCATTATTACTGTATTTAACTTATCCTGCTCCACCAGTTATTACACCATTATTACTGTATTTAACTTATCCTGCTCCACCAGTTATTACACCATCATTACTGTATTTAACGTATCCTGCTCCACCAGTTACACCATTATTACTGTGTTTAACTTATCCAGCTCCACCAGTTACACCATTATTACTGTATTTAACTTATCCTGCTCCACCAGTTATTACACACATCATTACTGTATTTAACTGCTCCACCAGTTACACCATTATTACTGTGTTTAACTTATCCTGCTCCACCAGTTACACCATTATTACTGTATTTAACTTATCCTGCTCCACCAGTTATTACACCATCATTACTGTGTTTAACTTATCCTGCTCCACCAGTTACACCATTATTACTGTGTTTAACTTATCCTGCTCCACCAGTTACACCATTATTACTGTGTTTAACTTATCCAGCTCCACCAGTTATTACACCATCATTACTGTATTTAACTTATCCTGCTCCACCAGTTACACCATTATTACTGTGTTTAACTTATCCTGCTCCACCAGTTACACCATTATTACTGTGTTTAACTTCTCCTGCTCCACCAGTTATTACACCATCATTACTGTATTTAACTTATCCTGCTCCACCAGTTACACCATTATTACTGTGTTTAACTTATCCTGCTCCACCAGTTACACCATTATTACTGTGTTTAACTTATCCTGCTCCACCAGTTACACCATTATTACTGTATTTAACTTATCCTGCTCCACCAGTTACACCATTATTACTGTGTTTAACTTATCCTGCTCCACCAGTTACACCATTATTACTGTGTTTAACTTATCCTGCTCCACCAGTTATTACACCATCATTACTGTATTTAACTTATCCTGCTCCACCAGTTACACCATTATTACTGTATTTAACTTATCCTGCTCCACCAGTTACACCATTATTACTGTATTTAACTTATCCTGCTCCACCAGTTACACCATTATTACTGTATTTAACTTATCCTGCTCCACCAGTTACACCATTATTACTGTATTTAACTTATCCTGCTCCACCAGTTATTACATTATTACTGTGTTTAACTTATCCTGCTCCACCAGTTACACCATTATTACTGTATTTAACTTATCCTGCTCCACCAGTTACACCATTATTACTGTATTTAACTTATCCTGCTCCACCAGTTACACCATTATTACTGTATTTAACTTATCCTGCTCCACCAGTTATTACACCATTATTACTGTATTTAACTTATCCAGCTCCACCAGTTATTACACCATTATTACTGTATTTAACTTATCCAGCTCCACCAGTTATTACACCATTATTACGGTATTTAACTTATCCTGCTCCACCAGTTACACCATTATTACTGTATTTAACTTATCCTGCTCCACCAGTTACGCCATTATTACTGTATTTAACTTATCCTGCTCCACCAGTTACACCATTATTACTGTATTTAACTTATCCTGCTCCACCAGTTACACCATTATTACTGTATTTAACTTATCCAGCTCCACCAGTTATTACACCATTATTACTGTATTTAACTTATCCTGCTCCGCCAGTTATTACACCATTATTACTGTATTTAACTTATCCTGCTCCACCAGTTATTACACCATTATTACTGTATTTAACTTATCCTGCTCCACCAGTTATTACACCATTATTACTGTATTTAACTTATCCTGCTCCACCAGTTATTACCATTATTATTACTGTATTTAACTTATCCTGCTCCACCAGTTATTACACCGTTATTACTGTATTTAACTTATCCTGCTCCACCAGTTATTACACCGTTATTACTGTGTTTAACTTATCCTGCTCCACCAGTTACACCATTATTACTGTATTTAACTTATCCTGCTCCACCAGTTATTACACCATCATTACTGTATTTAACTTATCCTGCTCCACCAGTTATTACACCATCATTACTGTATTTAACTTATCCTGCTCCACCAGTTATTACACCATTATTACTGTATTTAACTTATCCTGCTCCACCTGTTACACCATTATTACTGTATTTAACTTATCCTGCTCCACCTGTTACACCATTATTACTGTATTTAACTTATCCTGCTCCACCAGTTATTACACCATTATTACTGTATTTAACTTATCCTGCTCCACCAGTTATTACACCATTATTACTGTATTTAACTTATCCTGCTCCGCCAGTTATTACACCATTATTACTGTATTTAACTTATCCTGCTCCACCAGTTATTACACCGTTATTACTGTATTTAACTTATCCTGCTCCACAGTTATTACACCATTATTACTGTGTTTAACTTATCCTGCTCCACCAGTTACACCATTATTACTGTATTTAACTTATCCTGCTCCACCAGTTATTACACCATTTATTACTGTATTTAACTTATCCTGCTCCACAGTTATTACACCATTATTACTGTATTTAACTTATCCTGCTCCACCAGTTTTACACCATTATTACTGTATTTAACTTATCCTGCTCCACCAGTTATTACACCGTTATTACTGTATTTAACTTATCCTGCTCCACCAGTTATTACACCGTTATTACTGTATTTAACTTATCCTGCTCCACCAGTTATTACACCATTATTACTGTATTTAACTTATCCTGCTCCGCCAGTTATTACACCATTAATACTGTATTTAAACTTATCCTGCTCCACACAGTTATTACACCGTTATTACTGTATTTAACTTATCCTGCTCCACCAGTTATTACACCGTTATTACTGTATTTAACTTATCCTGCTCCACCAGTTTACACCATTATTACTGTATTTAACTTATCCTTGCTCCGCCAGTTATTACACCGTTATTACTGTATTTAACTTATCCTGCTCCACCAGTTACACCATTATTACTGTATTTAACTTATCCTGCTCCACCAGTTATTACACCGTTATTACTGTATTTAACTTATCCTGCTCACCAGTTATTACACACGTTATTACTGTATTTAACTTATCCCGCCACCAGTTACACCATTATTACTGTATTTAACTTATCCTGCTCCACCAGTAATGACACACCATCATTACTGTATTTAACTTATCCTGCTCCACCAGTTATTACACCATTATTACTGTATTTAACTTATCCTGCTCCACCAGTTACACCATTATTACTGTATTTAACTTATCCTGCTCCACCAGTTATTTACACCATCATTACTGTATTTAACTTATCCTGCTCCACCAGTTATTACACCATTTATTACTGTATTTAACTTATCCTGCTCCACCAGTTACAACCATTATTACTGTATTTACTTATCCTGCTCCACCAGTTACCACCATTATTACTGTATTTAACTTATCCTGCTCCACCAGTTATTACACAATCATTACTGTGTTTAACTTATCCTGCTCACAGTTACACCATTATTACTGTGTTTAACTTATCCTGCTCCACCAGTTACACCATTATTACTGTATTTAACTTATCCTGCTCCACCAGTTACACCATTATTACTGTGTTTAACTTATCCTGCTCCACCAGTACACCATTATTACTGTATTTAACTTATCCTGCTCCACCAGTTATTACACCATTATTACTGTATTTAACTTATCCTAGCCTCACCAGTTATTACACCATTATTACTGTGTTTAACTTATCCTGCTCCACCAGTTATTACACCATTATTACTGTATTTAACTTATCCTGCTCCACCAGTTATTACACCATTATTACTGTATTTAACTTATCCTGCTCCACCAGTTATTACACCGTTATTACTGTATTTAACTTATCCTGCTCCACCAGTTATTACACCGTTATTACTGTATTTAACTTATCCTGCTCCACCAGTTATTACACCGTTATTACTGTGTTTAACTGTTTTAACTTATCCTGCTCTCCACCAGATTACACCATTATTACTGTATTTAACTTATCCTGCTCCACCATTATTACACCATCATTACTGTATTTAACTTATCCTGCTCCACCAGTTATTACACCATCATTACTGTATTTAACTTATCCTGCTCCACCAGTTACACCATTATTACTGTGTTTAACTTATCCTGCTCCGCCAGTTACACCATTATTACTGTGTTTAACTTCCTGCTCCACCAGTTATTACACCATCATTACTGTATTAACTTATCCTGCTCCACCAGTTACACCATTATTACTGTGTTTAACTTATCCTGCCCACCAGTTACACCATTATTACTGTGTTTAACTTATCTGCTCCGCACCATTATTACTGTGTTTAACTTATCCTGCTCCACCAGTTACACCATTATTACTGTATCCACCAGTTACACCATTATTACTGTGTTAAACTTATCCTGCTCCACACCATTATTACTGTGTTTAACTTATCCTGCTCCGCCAGTTACACCATTATTACTGTATTTAACTTATCCTGGCTCACAGTTACAGTTACACCATTATTACTGTGTTTAACTTATCTGCTCCACCAGTTACACCATTATTACTGTATTAACTTATCCTGCTCCACCAGTTATTACCCCATTATTACTGTGTTTAACTTATCCTGCTCCACCACCAGTATTTATTACATTATTACTGTATTTAACTTATCACACCAGTTATTACACCATTATTACTGTATTTACTTATCCTGCTCCACCAGTTATTACACCATTAATTATTGTATTTAACTTATCCTGCTCCGCCAGTTATTACAATTATTTTACCCAGTTACATACCATTATACTGTGTTTAACTTATCCTGCTCCGCCAGTTACACCATTATTACTGTGTTTTAACTTATCCTGCTCCACCACCAGTATACACCATTATTTACTGTATTAACTTATCCTGCTCCACCAGTTATTACACCATTATTACTGTATTTTACTTATCCTGCTCCACCAGTTATTACACCATTATTACTGTATTTAACTTATCCTGCTCCACCAGTGCTAATTATTACTGTATTAAGTGTCTCTGTCTCTCTGCAGATGATAATCACACAAATATGAGCGATATAACACTGAGGAGGGAAGATGTGGAGGTAAGACACTTTCAAAAATCATAACTTAGTATTTTAATTGCAATATTTTCATGCATTTGTTATGCATTCCATTCGGTTAAATGCATGGAAAAAAATAGGATTCATTTTTTTTTACAATTATTCTAAATCAACTAATTTAACAATTGAATGCATTACTTTAATAATTTCTTATTTAAATCAGCTTAAATGAATTTAGCAGAATTACGTTAATGCATTTTTTTATTTAAACTTGCTTAATTTAATACAATTATTTTAATACATTTTTATTCAGATCAGCTTAAATTAATTTAGTAAAATTAATGACTTTTTTTATTTAAATCATCTTATAATAAGTTAATCCATTACAGCTTATTTTAGTGATTATTTTTCCTTCTAACCAGCTTAATTTAATTTAATAATTTAATAAAATTAATTTAACACATTTTCAGTTCAATCAGCTTACTTTCCAAGGTGTCCTTTATAAACATTAGTTAATGTATTAACTAACATGAACAAACAATGAACAACGCATTTATTAAACTTTGTTAATTTTTGCTAATGAAAACACAGTTGTTCGTTAACTAATGTTATCAAACACAACTTGAGATTTTAATAATGCATTAGTAAACGCTGAAATAACCATGAACTAAGATTAATAAATGCTGTAGAAGTATTGTTTATTCTTAGTTCATGTTGATAACTAACGAACCTTACTGTAAAGCGTTACCTTAATAATTAATACATTTTTAAATGTATAACAATTTAGTAAAATTCTAACATTAATACTTTTCCTCCATTTAAACAAGCTTAAACTAATTTAGTCAAATTAATTTAATATTTGTATCCATTTAAACCATGCACCTTAAAGTGCCAAATACCATGAAGTATAAATACTGCAATAAAACATTTAATAAATAAATAAATATAAAATAATACATCATCGTTTGCATGAGAATGTGAGTTAAATGTTATGAAAATAGCATCAAAATATATAAAACAAATTTTCCTTCTTTTTTAGACTGGGTTAAACTTTTTGAGATCAAATTAATTGATTACTTTAATTGATCAAATGACTTGTATTAGTGCTTATAGCAAACAAACAACAACAAGAGTCATAATTCGTAAATAATAACTGAAGTGTTTGTGATCAGAGGATGAAAGAGGAGCTGATGCGTCTGCATGAGCTGCTGGAGCGAGCGCTGTACACAAACACACACACACACCCGGATCACACACACACCCAGGACAGGTGAGCGCCGCCGCTGTGATGTCACTTCCTGTCTGGCAGCTTCAGCTCTAAACGCTCACACGGCATCTTCTGTTTTTCAGGCACAGACTGGATCAGGGGAAGGTGTTTGTGGCCCGATGCTCTCTGCTGGAGTGAGTATTAATACTCATTACTCCTTCAGAGGAGAGGAACCACCCTAGCAACCACATAGCAACCAGCCAAACGACGTATCTCACACACTCACCTCATCAAGAAGAACAGAAACGATGAACAGTTTATAATTGCAATGATGTATAACAGACAGCGTTATCCAATAAAGAGAGAATGAATCAGTCAATAATTACTGCAGTTCAAACTTAAAAAGATCACAGCATTATTGACTGATTGATTAGTATTTTAATATTACGAATATACATTTATTGTATCATTATATTAATATTACTGTATCTTAATAAATACAAATCTGATCAGAAATCTGATTAATTTGACTATTTAAAGCTTTGTTGCAATTCAACATTTAAAATGCCAAAAAACTCGAATTAATATTATGAATATGATTTTTTTTGTATAATTAATTATATTAATATTATTGCTCATTAACAAAAATGTGATGAATTTGACTATTTAAAACTTTTTGAAATTAAACATTTAGAAAAAATGCCCAAAGGCTTCAAATTCAGAGCAATTTATCCTCTTAATTGTTTTTAATTAATTAATACAATCGTATCATAATTGGCAACAAATCACCACAAATTCGATGAATTCAATTATTTCAAGCTTTATTGCAATATAATTTTTTTTTAATGTACTAATGGCTTCAGAGCAGATTTTAAAATTGTTTTATTTTTTGTCATAATAACCACAGTAATATTTCATAATATTATGAAAATTATTATTATTATTGTATTGTATCATTATAGCTACAAATCATCAGAAATTTGATGACTTGAACATTTCTTTTTAAAAAAAATAAATATTGGCTTCAAATCCAGAGCAATTCTTTTTTTTTTTTTTTTTTAAATTCTAAACATTATTAAAGTTATTTTATCATTTGATGAATTTAAACGTTTAAAGCTTTATTGCAATACACATTTTTTTAAAACTTACTAGAAGGCTTTAAATTCTAAGCATAATTTTTATTGATTGATTTATTGATTTGTTTGTTTATGCTAAATTCATCAGAAATGTGATGAGTATTTAAAGCTCTGACTTCAACTTCAGAGCAAATATTATTTTTATTTATTTAATGATTAATTAAAATTCTGAATATTATTAATTTTATTGGACTATTTAAAGCTGCAAAACATCCTGAAGTTCAACGGTGAAAGGTCACAACTTTACAAATATTACATAAAAATATAAAAATGTGCTTTAGATCTTTTTTACATGGTTACAAAGAAATGATTTAAAAAATGATTAATTGATATGATGAATTAATTATTTTGTCCACTTGTTCTGTCTCTCTTCAGTGAGTTATTTGAGATCAGTCACATCAGGACCATCTATCACATGTTCATCGCCGCTCTCCTCCTGTTCATCATCAGCACTTTAGCAGTGGACTACATCGACCAGGGCAGGTGTGTGTGTGCGTGTGTGTGTGTGTGTGAGAGAGAGTGTGAGAGAGTGTGTGTGTGTGTGTGCATGACAGTGTGTGTGAGAGTGTGTGAGAGTTGTGTCTGTGTCTGTGTCTGTGTGTGTGTGTGAGAGAGTGTGTGTGCGTGAGAGAGTGTGTGCGTGAGAGTGTGTGTGCGCGTGTGTGTGTGTGAGAGAGTGTGCGTGTGTGTCTGTGTGTGTGTGCGTGTGTGTGTGTGTGTGTGTGTGAGAGAGTGTGTGTGTGCGTGTGTGTCTGTGTGTGTGTGCGTGTGTGTGTGTTGTGCGTGAGAGTGTGTATGCGCGCGTGTGTGTGTGTGCGTGAGAGTGTGTGTGCACGTGTGTGTGTGTGTGTGTGTGTGTGTGAGAGAGTGTGTGTGTGTGTGTGTGTGTGTGCGTGAGAGTGTGTGTGTGTGTGTGTGTGTGTGTGTGTGTGTTGTGTGTGAGAGTGTGTTGTGTGTGTGTTGTGTGTGTGTGTGTGAGAGTGTGTGAGAGTGTGTGTGTGTGTGTGTGTGGTGTGTGTGTGTGTGGGGTATGGTTAAAATAAATGACTGTGTGTGTGTGGTGTGTGTGTGTGTGTGTGTGTGTGTGTGTGTGTGTGTGTGTGTGTGTGTGTGTGAGAGAGTGTGTGAGAGAGTGTGTGTGTGTGTGTGTGCGTGTGAGAGTGTGTGTGTGTGGTATGGTATAAATAAATGACTGTGTGTGTGTGTGTGTGTGTGTGGGGTATGGTTTAAATAAATGACTGTGTGTGTGTGTGTGTGTGTGTGTGTGTGTGTGTGTGTGTGTGTGTGAGAATGTGTGTGTGTGTGAGTGTGTGAGTGTGTGTGTGAGAGTGTGTGTGTGTGTGTGCGTGGGATATGGTATAAATAAATGACTGTGTTGTGTGTGTTTAGGCTGGTTCTGGACTTGGATCTGTTTTATTACGCGTTCGGTCAGCTGGGGACGGTTGTATGGGCCTGGACGCTCATGTTCTCATACACACTGCTCGGCCCGTATCACGTTCTGAGCGTCTGGGCTTCACTGAATCACGGCCGCGGCTGGAGGACGTGTGTGTCTGCGGTGGCAGCGCTAACACTGTGTGCCGCTCAGACGAGCATGCTGGGAATGTTTCCGGTGTATGTCGTGCTGCATTATCAGCTGCCGCCCGCTTCACGGTTCATCATCATATTAGAACAGGTACAATAACATTTCATTCACTTATTTATTATAAAATCACACGTCAAATCTGTATACATGTAGTTAATTTAAATAAAAATAATTGTATTTTATTTATTTACTTATTATGAAAATATTTATTAAATGTATTTCATATATTATATTTTAAAAGCGTATTATTATTTATCATATATATCATACGTGAATATCATATACATAATTATATATATACACACACACACACACACACACACAGTATATTTACTTATAAAATGATTTATGTATATAATTTATACCATTTAAACACACACACACACACACATATATAAATACACATACATGATTGAGATATATAAAAAAGATAAATCATAATTAATATTTTTTACACACAATTATTTATAAATATAATGCATAATTAAATTAAAGAAATTATTTAATTAAATAACATTATTATTATTATTCATAATTTCATATTTAAATATCATGACATGTACATAATGTAAAATTAATTACAAACGATTATAATTACTAATAAATTAAATTATAATTGTTCATATCTATCATATTATATTATCATTAATACATTGTATAATTATCACAATGAATTATATTTTAATCAAATTAATAATCTATAAATATGTGACCCTCTCTGTGAAAACCCAGCTAAAGTCATTTTTTTGTGATTTGCTTTTTCTACAAAAAATCATCCTTCATATGATAAAGAACATTCTGTGAAAAATTAACCTTTATATCTTTAATATTGACTGAGTAAGATCATGTCAAAGATTGATATTATAGTGAAATGAATGATAGAAATCAAACGTTGATGCTTGTTTTCTCATAATTAGATTTTAGCCTGGATTTCACAGAGAGGGTCACATATATATATATATATATTCATAATTTCAGAAGTTCCAGCACATCATACACTCTGAAGATGGAGGTTTAATAAATGAATGGATAATGAATTCGGTTTTTATGAGATTGCTCCAGATTTGTTTGTTTGGGGTTCACGGGCCAAAGACCGCCGTCCTTTGCCAAATGAAATAAGTCACTAATTACTGGCTGCATTTCATCCCAGAAAACAGTAAACGACAGATGAGCTCAAACAGGGGTCAGGGGTCAGAGGTCAGGCACGCTTTGACTGACAGACGACAAACACACGGATGAAGCCTGTCGTTTGAGCGTGACTCCTCTGATCGAGTGTTTAATGAGACCCCCCCCCCCCCCCCACTATATACATCATCATCATTCATTCATTCATTCAATGAGCGTCTCTTCCTCCACAGATCAGGTTCGTGATGAAGAGCTACTCGTTCATCCGTGAAAGCACAGCAGCGGTTCTCAGAGACACACCGCAGAACGGTAACGCTGATAACCCCCCCGACAGTCCTGCTGCTATACATGTATTCAGGGATGGTTTGTGCTCTTGTGTCACAGGTGAACCTCAGCGATACCCGTCTCTCTCCAGCTACCTGTACTTCTTGTTCTGCCCGACTCTGATCTATCGGGAGCTTTATCCTCGGTAAACGCTCTCGTGGAGACACGACTGTATCACACACGTACAGATCAATATCTCACTGTGTGTTGTTCTGTTTCAGAAACCCGTGCATCAGGTGGAACTACGTCTGCATCAGCTTTCTGAAGGTGATTGAGCAACCACTCACGCAACCACTGATCATATTTCACCATCACATTTAAATAAGAACAATAACTAATTACATTTTGCATAAAGAAAAAAATTATTTTTTTTTGCATTGTAACATTATTTTCATAATAATTACACACATTGCCCCTCATTATGATTAACTTTATTCAGTAATAAATATTTTTAATTTAATTTAGTGTACAAAAACACTACAATATGTACTTACAATTATACATCACAATTTTAATATGTATTTAACATAAATGAAAGCATTCAACACACTCTCCCAGCTGATGTGTATAAAATTATATAGAAATAATTTATTAAAAAATGAAAGATATACATATTATCTTAATGTCATCTGGATTATGAAATCAGATTCCAAAAATTATGTACTTAGAAATTAGATTATATAACATTTTAAAATACTCATAATCAGTCTAGAGTTACTTTTTTATTGATTACATGATTACATGTTATTCACACAATAGCAATACATTATTCATAATTTATTGATTCTCACAAATAATATTATATACAGTACAACTTCTATAAAGTCTTCTAGTTTTGTGGCCATTTAACAACTTCATGTTAATGACAACAAATGGAATATATTTTCTTTCTCTTTGTATTTCTATATCAATATCTTATTTAAATCAATGTGATAAACGAGTTAGATTACAAGTAATCTAAAAGTAGTCTGATTACATTACTGGCTAAATCTTTGTCATGTAATCTGTAATCAGTAACAGACTTTAATTTGTAAGTAATAACCAGCAAATTATGAGTATTATCAGGTGTTAGATCGTCTAATACTACAGTAATACTCTCAGATGGTGTATGGGTGTATTTAGAGAATATTAAACCCATAGAATATAAAAAAATTGTTTTAAAGGCAAGTGTGTCAGTCATGAAAACTGTCCCAACACAGAATATGTTATTAATCATAAACGTCGATTGTATTGTGGTTGTGCTCCTCGCAGATCTTGGCCAGTCTGTTCTATCTGTACTTCATCCTGGTGCGATTGTGCATCCCTGTGTTCAGAAACAAGAGCGACCAGCCCTTCAGTACACGGACATTCATCCTGGCGCTCTTCCACGCCAGTTTCCCAGGTACCACACACACTTCTGCACGAGTGTACACACACGTTTACATTTAGACGCTTTTATACAAAGCTACTTACAAATGAGGACAATAGAAGCAATCAAAACCAATGACATGCAGGTGCTTTAACAAGTCTCGCTTAGCACAATGCAGTACACTATACACAGCAATGTTTCACTCACTCACACACGCACACAGACACACGCACACACACACAACACACCACACACACACACACACACACACACACACACTACACACACACACACAACACGAAACACACACACACACACACACACACAACACACAAGACACACACACAGAAAACCAGACACAGACACACAACACACAACAACTACTACCACACACACACACACACACACACACACACACACACACAGACATACACACACACACACACACACACACACACACACACACACACAGACACACACACACACAGACACACTCACTGCTTCAATTTCAGCTGATGCTGTTATCAAACGGTTCAGTTTTGACGTTCTCAGGCAGTCTGTGTGATTCGAGACTGTGCATATCATGTTCAGGGATGCTCATATTAATGCTGGGTTTCTACGCCTTCCTGCACTGCTGGCTCAATGCTTTCGCCGAGATGCTGCGCTTCGCCGACCGCATGTTTTACAAAGTAAGTGGAAATCTCATTCCTTTAAAGGAATAGTTCAGACGAAAATGAAAATGTGTTCACCCTCATGTCATTCAAGATGTAGATGAGTTCGTTTCTTCATCGGATTTCAGTGAATGGGTGCCGTCAGAATGAGAGTCTGATATAACATCACACCACTTCAGTCCATCAGTTAACATCTGGAGAAGACAAAGGCTAAGAAAAAATCCACCATAAAGATGTTTTTAACTAAAATAAACGTCCATAATCCATAAAACGCTTCCTCCAGTGAAACAGTGTTCTGGTCTGAATCAGGAGAGAAATCTGCACAGCGTGTACAAGACAAAACAGTCCAAAACAAATACATTTGTGGCTGTATTTTGATGTGAGAGACAACAGAAAACACTTTTTCACTGGAGGAAGCTTTATTATGGATTTGTATTTTAGTTAAAAACATATTAATGCTGGATTTGTGTCAGGTTTTGTGTTCTCCAGATGTTAACTGATGGACTGGAGTGCTGTGATGTTTTCATCAGCTCTCATTCTGACGGCACCCATTCACTGCAGAGCATCCATTGCTGAGACACATTTCTCCAAATCTGATGAAGAAACAAACTCATCCTAATCTTGGATGAACTGAAGATGAGGACATTTATGGCACATCTGCATTGTTTAGCTGGAATATTTCTGTAAAGCCAGTGGTTTGTGCACCGATACATAAAACAACCAGAAACATTGTATGAATGTATCATATTCTATACAGTAAACTGATGTCACATTGTTTCAAAAGGACTGGTGGAACTCGACGTCTTTCGCTAACTACTATCGCACATGGAACATCGTCGTGCACGACTGGCTTTATTACTACGTCTACCGAGACTTTCTCTGGGTGAGGACCGAGTCTCCTGAAGCTCGTGTCATGCTTGAATAATCCTGACATCAGATCCTCTCAATCCTCAGCTGACGGGTCACACGCTCCGATCGGTCGCCACGCTCTCCGTGTTTGCTGTTTCTGCATTAGTTCATGAATACGCCTTCACCTTGGGCTTCGGATTCTTCTACCCGGTCATGTTCTGCACGTTCGCGGGCATCGGTGGTAAGAAAGCAAGAGATGCTGGTGTGAAACATGCAGAATCACATCATGAACATTGCATTCGCAGCGAATCAAACCAAGTCATGAACGGTATGATGAGCAGGTCTGAAGTGTCTATATAGTTATGAAAAGAAATAATTATGAAAAGTTTCTCTGGATTTATTAGCTATGGGTTTGAATAGAATGTTAATGTTTGTTTTAATCTATAAAGGTCTAATAACATTTCTTCAAAATACAAATATTGTTATTTAGAGCTTTTTTATTATTTCCAAAAATTACAATTGGTCAAAATAAATGTTTTCATTTTTTTTAGCTTGAAAATCAGGGTTATTCCACACACACACACACACACAACACACACACACACACACACACACACACGTTAAGCCAACATAACATTTTAAGGCAACTAGCTTCAGCAGATTTTTGAGTTTTGTGAACTTATTTTTAATTCTCAACTTTTTGTTGTATAAACTTAAAATATCACGATGAGAAAACTAAAACATGGCATTTCTTTTTGTCACACACACACACACACACTACAACAAGGTCTTATTGAGTAACTAGTCAATGCATTAACTAACAAATTAAATAATGCAAATGTAATAAAAATGTTAATTTAAAACAATTTTATTTAATCAAATGTAGTAAAATCACTTGTTCACTGTTAGTTCATGTTAGCTCAGGTTCATTAAATAATAACAGATACAAATTTAGATTTTAATAATGCATTAATACATGTTGAAACTAACATTAACTGAGATAAATAAATGTGTTTTAGAAGTCATTATTAGTTCATGTTAATGTTGACAAATTTAATCTTATTATAAAGTCTTCAAAACTATTTTTATTTAACATTTTTGCTGAACTCACTCTAGTGCATTCTAAGATTTCCTTATCTATAAAATAAAAATGCATATAAATAAATAAATATTGGGCCAAAATCTTAAGGCAGCAAGGCATTTATTTATAATGCAATATCAATATAAATGACTTAATACTATACATTATAATAAATAAATGAATGCATGCATACCTTGCTGCTGTAATATTTTGGCTATCATGAATATTCAGACAGCATCGTGTTGCCTAACAAGCTCCTGTGATGACATGGCATGCTGTCTTGTTAGGGAGCAGAAATGCATTGACTGACTGTTTTCATCTTTCCAGTGCTGTTCAACTTCGCCATGAACGACAAGCGGAAGAGCCCGGTGTGGAACATCATCATGTGGACGTGTCTGTTCATCGGGCAGGGCGTGCACGTGTGTCTGTACTGTGTGGAGTGGTACGCTCAGATCCAGTGCCCTCGCAGCGGGGTAAGATCACTCACACTTCAGATCACCAAAGCTGTCTCAGAGACCGTGACGATTGAGTTCAGATCACTGTGTGTGTGCACATGTGTCTCAGAGACCGTGATGAATGAGTTCAGATCACTGTGTGCACATGTCTCAGAGACCGTGACGATTGAGTTCAGATCACTGTGTGCACATGTGTCTCAGAGACCGTGACGAATGAGTTCAGATCACTGTGTGTGTGCACACGTCTCTCAGAGACCGTGACGATTGAGTTCAGATCACTGTGTGTGCACATGTGTCTCAGAGACCGTGATGATTGAGTTCAGATCACTGTGTGTGCACATGTGTCTCAGAGACCGTGATGATTGAGTTCAGATCACTGTGTGTGCACATGTGTCTCAGAGACCGTGACGATTGAGTTCAGATCACTGTGTGTGCACATGTGTCTCAGAGACCGTGATGATTGAGTTCAGATCACTGTGTGTGCACATGTGTCTCAGAGACCGTGACGATTGAGTTCAGATCACTGTGTGCACATGTGTCTCAGAGACCGTGACGATTGAGTTCAGATCACTGTGTGTGTGCACATGTGTCTCAGAGACCGTGACGATTGAGTTCAGATCACTGTGTGTGTGCACATGTGTCTCAGAGACCGTGACGAATGAGTTCAGATCACTGTGTGTGCACATGTGTCTCAGAGACCGTGATGAATGAGTTCAGATCACTGTGTGTGTGCACACGTCTCTCAGAGACCGTGACGATTGAGTTCAGATCACTGTGTGTGCACATGTGTCTCAGAGACCGTGATGATTGAGTTCAGATCACTGTGTGTGCACATGTGTCTCAGAGACCGTGACGATTGAGTTCAGATCACTGTGTGTGCACATGTGTCTCAGAGACCGTGACGATTGAGTTCAGATCACTGTGTGCACATGTGTCTCAGAGACCGTGACGATTGAGTTCAGATCACTGTGTGTGTGCACATGTGTCTCAGAGACCGTGATGATTGAGTTCAGATCACTGTGTGTGCACATGTGTCTCAGAGACCGTGACGATTGAGTTCAGATCACTGTGTGCACATGTGTCTCAGAGACCGTGACGATTGAGTTCAGATCACTGTGTGTGTGCACATGTGTCTCAGAGACCGTGACGATTGAGTTCAGATCACTGTGTGTGCACATGTGTCTCAGAGACCGTGACGATTGAGTTCAGATCACTGTGTGTGTGCACATGTGTCTCAGAGACCGTGACGATTGAGTTCAGATCACTGTGTGTGTGCACATGTGTCTCAGAGACCGTGACGATTGAGTTCAGATCACTGTGTGTGCACATGTGTCTCAGAGACCGTGACGATTGAGTTCAGATCACTGTGTGTGCACATGTGTCTCAGAGACCGTGACGATTGAGTTCAGATCACTGTGTGTGTGCACATGTGTCTCAGAGACCGTGATGATTGAGTTCAGATCACTGTGTGTGCACATGTGTCTCAGAGACCGTGATGATTGAGTTCAGATCACTGTGTGTGCACATGTGTCTCAGAGACCGTGATGAATGAGTTCAGATCACTGTGTGTGTGCACATGTGTCTCAGAGACCGTGATGATTGAGTTCAGATCACTGTGTGTGCACATGTGTCTCAGAGACCGTGACGATTGAGTTCAGATCACTGTGTGTGCACATGTGTCTCAGAGACCGTGACGAATGAGTTCAGATCACTGTGTGTGCACATGTGTCTCAGAGACCGTGATGATTGAGTTCAGATCACTGTGTGTGCACATGTGTCTCAGAGACCGTGACGATTGAGTTCAGATCACTGTGTGTGTGCACATGTGTCTCAGAGACCGTGACGATTGAGTTCAGATCACTGTGTGTGTGCACATGTGTCTCAGAGACCGTGACGATTGAGTTCAGATCACTGTGTGTGTGCACATGTGTCTCAGAGACCGTGACGATTGAGTTCAGATCACTGTGTGTGTGCACATGTGTCTCAGAGACCGTGACGATTGAGTTCAGATCACTGTGTGTGTGCACATGTGTCTCAGAGACCGTGACGATTGAGTTCAGATCACTGTGTGTGTGCACATGTGTCTCAGAGACCGTGACGATTGAGTTCAGATCACTGTGTGTGCACATGTGTCTCAGAGACCGTGATGATTGAGTTCAGATCACTGTGTGTGCTCATGTCTCTCAGAGACCGTGATGATTGAGTTCAGATCACTGTGTGTGCACATGTGTCTCAGAGACCGTGACGATTGAGTTCAGATCACTGTGTGTGTGCACATGTGTCTCAGAGACCGTGACGATTGAGTTCAGATCACTGTGTGTGCACATGTGTCTCAGAGACCGTGACAATTGAGTTCAGATCACTGTGTGTGTGCCAGAGACCGTGACGATTGAGTTCAGATCACTGTGTGTGCACATGTCTCTCAGAGACCGTGACGATTGAGTTCAGATCACTGTGTGTGTGCACATGTGTCTCAGAGACCGTGACGATTGAGTTCAGATCACTGTGTGTGCACATGTCTCAGAGACCGTGACGATTGAGTTCAGATCACTGTGTGTGTGCCAGAGACCGTGACGATTGAGTTCAGATCACTGTGTGTGCACATGTCTCTCAGAGACCGTGACGATTGAGTTCAGATCACTGTGTGTGCACATGTGTCTCAGAGACCGTGACGATTGAGTTCAGATCACTGTGTGTGCACATGTGTCTCAGAGACCGTGATGAATGAGTTCAGATCACTGTGTGTGTGTGCACATGTGTCTCAGAGACCGTGATGAATGAGTTCAGATCACTGTGTGTGTGTGCACATGTGTCTCAGAGACCGTGATGAATGAGTTCAGATCACTGTGTGTGTGCACATGTGTCTCAGAGACCGTGATGATTGAGTTCAGATCACTGTGTGTGCACATGTCTCTCAGAGACCGTGATGAATGAGTTCAGATCACTGTGTGTGCACATGTCTCTCAGAGACCGTGATGAATGAGTTCAGATCACTGTGTGTGCACATGTCTCTCAGAGACCGCGATGAATGAGTTCAGATCACTGTGTGTGCACATGTCTCTCAGAGACCGCGATGAATGAGTTCAGATCACTGTGTGTGCACATGTGTCTCAGAGACCGTGACAATTGAGTTCAGTGCAGGAGCAGTAAAGCCAGCTGGACACGGTGTAAGATGTACTTACAGCCAGTGTCGGGGAAAGTTACTTTTAAAGTAATGCGTTACAATATTGCGTTACTCCCTAAAAAAGTAACTAATTACGTTAGTTACTTTTAATGGAAAGTAATGCGTTACATTACTTTTTGCGTTACTTTTTAAATATGAGCAGGGCTTGATTGTTTGTTTTTAATATAAGAAGTTATATTTATAGCAAATATAAAAGCCTTTCACACCAAAAAGTGTAATGAATAAACCTCAGACTGAAGGACGAGTAAATCACGTCTGAACAGAAGAACACAGGAGAAGTTCAACACTCTTCAGCAATAAAACAACAATGAAGCACAATTGTTAGTTTGATTATTAATATGGTTGAACTGATCATCAAAGGTCAGCAGCAAACACATCGGTTAATAAAATGAGATTAGATATATTTGTGTTTAACATATTTAATTATTGCAGGTTTGCGTCATATTCTGAGTTTGTATTTCACTGTTTTAATTCATTTTGATGAATACTGAATCTGTTTTTTGCGAGTGGGATGAATTAATACACATTCATATTTAGTCTAGATTAGATCTACAGTAAGATCATGTTCACACGGCGCACTCAGTCAATAAATGGACAAAAGTAACTCAGATATTTTCTAGTAAATTAAAAAGTAATGCGTTAATTTATTAGTTATTTTTGAAAAAAAGTACTATTATTACGTTACTTGTAATGCGTTACCCCCCCGACACTGCTTCCAGCAGAGCGCGTGGAATCTCGAGCACCGCGTGGCTTTTAACTGGAAGCACGCTTGTTTCCGTCACAGGAGAAATGGAACAGTTCAAGAAGCGTAAATATGACTTTGCTCTCACGATTCTGAGTTGTTCCTTTGCAGTTCTCAGGATTGTGAGATAACAGACGCAGATATAAATCACAAATCTGAGAAGAAAATCTGAATTGTGAGATTGCAATTTTTTTTTTTATTCCATGACAATTTTCCCCAACAATTGCTTGATATAGGCATAAGTCATAATTCTGAGTTTATATAATCGCAATGCTTACTTATTGTCCCCAGAATTGTTTAAAAAATATTTTTTCATCCTGTGGAAGAAACAAGCATCCATAAAAAAGATGTGTGCCAACTATAACATGCATTCAGGAGAACATATGTGAATAAAAAGTAGGGGTTCTTAAGTCTTAAATTCTATTTTTTTAATTTGAGCCCATAAAAAGTCTTAAATAAGGTAAAATAGCAAACAATAATTCTTAGTTATCATTATAAGCGGGCTGAGTCCAGAAAACTGGAATTGCGTTACAGCGTTACAGCGTATAAAAAATCAAAGGATGATGCTTTAATGATAAAATGTGAGAGCTACGTGTTTCAAAGAAATGAAAAAAGCCTTGCTGTCAATAAATATCACAAATTAAAAATATAAAGAATTCCATAATTATTTATGCTCCTTGTGAAAAGAGTATTGAACTCTGTAAAGACAGGGAGTATAAAGTTATACAAGAGCAGAAATAGATGTTGCCAAAAAAAATCACAGACGTGTATAAATGGCGATTTAAAACTATAAGTGTCCTCTTGGTGGCACTGTAGGATCACTTTAAATATTGGGGGAATATTTTGTAAAAACTGTCAAAATGTACATTTTTGGGTGAACTGTCCCTTTAAGAACATTTGGCATTTCTTCTTGCGAGTCCAGGATGTTTCACATACACTGTAGAAATGTGTTCATTTACTGTGCATTAATGCTGAAGAAGCATAAGTCTATAGTTTGATGATTTTCTCCTCACAGACGAGTTTCTGGGAGCTGGTGACACCGCGATCATGGACGTGCCACACCAGAAAACATCATCAGCCATGATCTACATCACATCACATACCAAATGACCGAATGAAGCACATCAGCCGCTCTGTAAATGCTTTTCACTTTAAATGAACGTTGATTGAACTTAATGGCTGTATGCATGTATGTGTATATATATAGATGAATGTAACAATGCACAATGTTATAAATGTTTTTATATTTGACATGGGTAAAACCAGTGATTTAAGCTTACGAAACACGGTAAATCCACCCCAGCAAACAGAACTGTACTACTAGAAACAGCTCTCTCTCAGTTATAACATACTATATGTGTCGAGATAACACGATGCACAAATCATTTCACATTGCCAAGTTAAACACGAACATGTTAAACGCTGAAATAGCAAACTGCAAGTTTAGATTTTCTCAAGAAATCATTACTAAACCTATAATAATTACACTCAATAGAAATACTAAGTGTTGTTCTTCAATACTCTGTTTATAACTCAGTAAGTTGTTGATCAGAGTCGTTCCAAACCAAACCCAAGACCAGGTGCTTGTGGATTTATATAAAGCCTCATATTTCAGTCCCTCCGGTTCGTTTTGCCTCATTATTAGTTCATTACTGTACATACAACACATGATCGTTTAACTGAGATCACTGATCTGATTAGCAGCGAATGCATAACGTGCTTTAATGTCTGCTTTATTATGCTGTCATTTAGAGGAAGGTTTAATACAAAGCACCTTACAAAAGAGGAACATCACACGCGGTTTAGAGCACTAGAACCCGTAATACTGAAAAGGCAAGTTTCGAGAATAAACCTGGCTCTAGCAGAAGCAGAAAAGAAACGAGATAAGCTTGAAAAGCATTATTTCTGGGAAGTATCTTTGACTGTGGTTTATAAGCGCAGGGGGAAGGAGTGCTTCTCGTTCCTCAGGAATGTGGTTTTGAGGAGGAAGTATTTCAGACGTGACGCCGTTTGGAGAGAAATACATTTCAGTGCAACCTCGGAGAAACCTCAATGTTTCTTCGTCAGTCGTTATGAGTCACTCACCACTGAAACACACTTAAAGAGCCGTTCACACACAACACGCTTTTCATTCCACTGCACTACTTTACAATGTTTTCTACATGAACACACTATAAAAA
Source organism: Schizopygopsis malacanthus (assembly GCA_027474115.1). Lineage (NCBI taxonomy): Eukaryota > Metazoa > Chordata > Actinopteri > Cypriniformes > Cyprinidae > Schizopygopsis > Schizopygopsis malacanthus. The sequence goes on from CM049877.1 coordinate 1,216,474, forward strand.
CTTCAACCCCCCCCCGTGATGTTTCTGATCAAAAATGATTTGAATAAACGTCATGCAATCAAATGTTGGACTCAATCTTTTCATCAACTCGCTTTCTTTCAGTTAGCACAGGTTTTGTATTTCTTTTTGGAAATGACTGATCAAAAAGTAGACATTAATCTGAGTTCATGCATCTCAGTTTTTGAGTGATTACTGGCAAAATGATCCACAGATGATGCTTTTTTCACTCAAACACTGATGCATGAGCTCAGATCAATGAAGCTTATGATCAAACGGTTCCTAAATAAAACGCAAAACAAATCAAAATGAATAAAAGAAAGCAATTATAAAGATTGAATGGTAACTTTTTATTAAAGTCTTTATATATAATGCATAATTAATGCATTAATTGTGCATTGTATGATATGAATAATTGTAGCCAGTTTTATAATGCATTATAATACTTTGTTGCAACTTTATAACGCATTAAAAAACAAAACAAACCTTCAAATATACAATTACTTTTATCTTTGGTGGCAGTTGTTTATGATAAATGTTTCTGAATACTTTTATGATGCATTATATATAAAGACTAAGCATTACTGATTGAATCAAGAACTGCTGATAAAGCAGCATAGTGAGAGATTTAAGCATTTTTTGACCACAAACACCAAACTAGGTAAAAGATTTTCAGCAGCACAAGGTTAAAAATAAAAAACACATTGTGTGCGAGTGCAAACCCCACAGGAGACGATGCAACGCTAGATTTCATGTGATTATCGGTGCATTACTGTGTGCCAAATAACAATCTGACATCTCGTATCAGGACGTGTTTTATTCAGGAACCTCGAACACCATCAACACAAAACAAGAACACAGCGTTACAAAACCACTGACTACAAAACCTGCAAACGCAAGAACACACAGCGTTACAAAACCGCATTACTGCGTATTATATAATGCACATGACAAGGTAAGACAACAAATGTTGGTGTTTGAGCGCGAGAGTTTCCAGCTAAGATCATTTTGTCTTGTTCATTTATTCACAATCTATAACTCCGAGCCAAATTCAGACAATCAGAGTGATTTAACACGTCATGCCATCTTGTTCTGGAGCATTTCATGCACAACTTATCACAGCGTCAACCAGAGATGCCCAAACCAGGGCCTTCGATTCGGCCATGCCGTACCTGAGGGGGGGGGAGACAAGCCATTGAAGCATATCGTCCGTTCTAATTTATATTTCAGTTTTAACATTCGTTTTTTTTTTGCATTGACATTTTAAAAACACTAAGCCAATTTGGTTAAAATAAATCTTATAGTCACACAGATTTGTTTTACTTTTGCATTGAAATTTAAGAAATAATATAAGCCAATTTGATTAAAATATTAACAAAATAATTCTATAAAATCTAATACACTATATGTGACCCTGGAGCATAAAAGCAGTCATAAGCAGCACAGATAAATTTGTAGCAATAGCCAAAATACATTGTATGGGTCAAAATTATTACTTTTTATTTTATGCCAAAAATCATTAGATATTAAGATCATGTTCCATAAAGATATTTAGTAAATTTCCAACCGTAAATATATCAAAATGTAATTTTTGTTTAGTAATATGCATTGCTAAGAACCGAATTTAAAGATAATTTTCTCAATATTTGGATTTTTTTGCATCCTCAGATTCCAGATTTTCAAATATTGTCCAAACCATACATCAATGGAAATATTATTTATTCAGCTTTCATGGGATGTATACATCTCAATTTTGACAAATTGACCCTTATGACTGGTTTTGTGCTCCAGGGCCACATATTTGAATTTTCACCCAGTCTATAATTTGATTTTTGTCTCTTTGTATTAAAAAGCTTGGGCACATCTGACAAACACTGCAATGAAAACGATGAAACATCACAACAGAGCAAGAGGTCTACGGTCTGAACCAGAAAAACTGCATGAGAGGTTTCAGAGGATTAATATCCAGAGAATATTCTGCTCTCAGCGAGCGTCACGTGGCGTAAGAGGATCAATCTGAGCTCAGCGTCTGAACGCTGTAAAGAAGTCCAGAATGCCTTTTCTCCATGTTAATGTGCTTTCACATTAGTGCAGCGCTAACACATCACAATCATCCGTTCAACTAACCTACCGCTGCTGGTTACTAACCCGTATACTGGAGAACATGAACTAGTACATCTATCACACATTTCTTATAAAACACTGCTTTATCAGACGGGTCATGCTATGAGACGGGTGCTTTCCGCAAATTGCATTGCATTATCTCAAGCTAAATTAATAAATGCTGAAACGTAACTATGGCACAACAGGATAAGTGGATGTCAATTTTTCACAAATATTTCACTATAATAAAAAAGAGTCACAGGTTCAATCACAAGAAAGCAATAGAAATGTAAAATCTTGATTAAAGAGGAGACGCATGCTGGTGCTTGGCAGAGAACAGCACAATATTATAACCTGGAAACACATTATTTACATGTTAATGAGGGACACAAAGGCACCGCTTTTGGGGAATGATGCACAAAACAGTAACATTACAGTATAAAACCACCAAACTGGTTTGGTCCATGTCTCACTCAGGTCCTGTAAGTGGGAAATCCTGGCAAACGGGATTAATAAACAGCATTTATCTTTATATGAACTCTTTTGTCTGATTCTCTAGATATCATTTAGGACACGTGCTAAACTGCCTGAACTCCTCGTAGCTTATTCAGACCTTCATATTATTCATATTTAATGTGTTCAGATGAATCTGACAAATCCAGCAAGAAATGTCTGGGGCGTATTTGACCCTAAAATATAAACACGGGGGTTCTTTTGAGGACTTTCTGCATTTCCCACAATATGTTATTTATTATTTTTTTCATTAGTGTAATAGACAAAAAGCAATTTTTTTCGACACTATTTTTTCAATTACAAAAACTATATATTATTTTATGTACCATTAGAACAACAATTATTTGCTGTGCTGAATTTATGACAATATTTACAAATCATAATGTCCAGACAGAATGCATTATAGAAATCAAAATGTGGGTTGTAAATTTGCTTGGTAAAAATATTATGTGAAATATACCCAAAAAAGCATTTTGAAAATGTCTTTGTGAAATTCAAACTGTAATGTAAAAACAATTATCTAATTTTCATTTCTTTTTAATGACAAATAATGCATTATTAGATATTTTAAGTACAACAATTACTACAGTATTTTAGTATTTGCTATACTGAATCTATGCCATACATCCCATAATGTATTATTAGATATTTTCAGTACAACAATTACTACAGTATTTTAGTATTTGCTATACTGAATGTATGCCATACATCCCATAATGTATTATTAGATATTTTAAGTACAACAATTACTACAGTATTTTAGTATTTGCTATACTGAATGTATGCCATACATCCCATAATGTATTAGATATTTTAAGTACAACAATTACTACAGTATTTTAGTATTTGCTATACTGAATGTATGCCATACATCCCATAATGTATTATTAGATATTTTATGTACAACAATTACTACAGTATTTTAGTATTTGCTATACTGAATCTATGCCATACATCCCATAATGTCCATTTAGGTTGCGAATTTGCTTAATTTTCATGAAAGTATTATGAAAAAAAAAAAACAAGCAAAAAAATGCACAGATGCAAAAGCCATTATTTCTTTAGATTTTGGGGTCAAATCTGCTCCAGACATGTCATTGTGAAATTGACCATTTATAATACACAACATAAGAACGAAGTAACTTTATGAACACGTCACTGGTGAACAAACGAGCACTAGAGAGGGATTCACTTACATGTCACTGCAACTGCTCAGGATATCCAACGCATCTCATTCTATTACAAAACGTTAAACGATGAAGAAATATGGCATACTAACAAGTATTCTGTTGATCTTACACCGAATTATGAGCACACTTCATAGCAGAGAGTGATTTCAGTGCTGGACATCTGTGGATTTATTATTATTAGTGGTTCATACCTGCATTGAGACTCTAGTCCAGACGTCCTTTCAGTCATTCTGAGCATATGCACCGAGAAATTAATATTCAACAAGTGGAATGAATAGAAGCTTGCTTGAAGTGAATCTACATGTGTTTGTGTATATGCACCTGTTAGCATCCACATATGGATTAATAAAACGTGTCCGTATCGTTCTGATCTCTGAGTGCACATTACGTCAAGACTGCAAACCACCTTAAACCCTGTTTCTCTTTGCTCCATTCAAGTCATTGAATTATTTCCCACGAGAGTCTCTCTCAGACGTCCTACTTCCGTACGCGGGAGCGCTGTCTAGCCAGTCTGCTCATGAAGCAGCACGTCACAGTGGCGATAATCAATATGCCCACGAACAGCGCCGAAGACACGCCGATCACGAGAGGTAAGAGCAGCAGATCAGTGACTGTGGAGGAAATACATTAAACACGTCAATAATCAGTCTTTCAGTTCAACACCAGATCACGCAAGCATGCTGTGCTAAATGTGTTTTATTGTTGACGCGACGAAAGAACGAGGAAGCCACTAGAACGGGACTTTTCACAAAAACTTCATGAAAATAAATGTATTTTAGTGCTTTCAAATTTATTGTGCACACATGAAAAAAGGACGAAAAAATGTATTTTGATTTTTTTTTTGTATTCTAAAATATATGTGTGTGTGTGTATATATATATAATTTGTAAAAAAAAAAAAATATTTATAATATGTATAAATGTATTTTTACTGCTTTCAAATTTAATGTGCACGCATGACAACATAAATATAAAGTTAAATATTGTTTATATTGAAATAAAAACAAACGGAAAACTATTTAAAAATATAACTTATTCTAAAATGTATAACTATACATATTACATATACACACACACACACCTATATATTATATATATATATAAATATAACTACATTTCTTTTCAATATATTTGTATTTTAATATGTAAAAAAATATATATATATATATATATATATATAATTATAAAAAAAAAAAAAAAAGTAAAGTAAAGTAAAATATATATCTGTGTGTATGAACATAACTAGTAAAAAATGAAAATAATTAGGTTAGCATGTCATTTTTTTCTCTTTTCCAAAAAATGAAAAAATAAAAAAATCATAAAACTAAAAGTAAATATTTTCCAGATAGTATTTTAACAATTTGAAAATATAATAAAACAAATATATTTATTTAGAATTTAAAACAACAATATTAAATAATATATCAAATATCTAGACGCCTTTGTATTTTAGGTTTGGGAGTCCTTGGCATCACAATCTTTCAAGACCTCCGTCACAGAGGTTATTCCTGTACAGATCATAACTCACCTCGTGCGTACAGGTACAGGTGTGCGGTCACTGACTGGGCTTCAGCGCCGGTGCTGTACCATCCGCCGTGTGGATCCTGCGCCCAGACCGCGGCTCGACACTGATAGTGTCCCTGATCCTCCTCAGCGGCCGAGAAGATCCTCAGCCGGAAGCAGCCGGCGGACACGCGGTCCACGCTCACGTCGCTGCCGTTGCTGTAGATGCGCGTCAGGCCGTCGTGGGTCAGAGTCGCCAGGAGGCGGCCTTTGCTGTCCTCAGAAAGCGTGGCGTCTTTCCTCGCGGCTCCTCTGGTTTCTGAAGCCACTGGACCTCGACTCGTGAAGCGCCGCTGGCTTCCACAGAGACGTTGCAGAGCAGGGAGACGGTGCTGCCGCGCTTCAGGAGCGGCCGGCGCGGCAAATCAATGCTAGCAGATACACGCACCTCTGAACGGACACAAGCACAATGCTACGTTAATAAACTCTCAACACGGCATACGGGTTAATCTAATCCATCCCAAAGAGAATCACTTTTATCACAGACTTTTACATTAAAGTGTCCCTATTATGGATTTTTGAAGATGATATTTCATGCAGCTCTAAGTGAATGAAAACATCCTGCAAAGTGTTAAATCTGAAAGTGCACCATGTATAAAGTTATTGAGTCGACTCTGAATCATTGAAACGAGTCGTTTTTAAAACCAATCGCTGTTTGACGTCAACATGAAACATTAGCATATTGCCGCCCACTTGTTGGTATTTTCGGTTGATCTGAATGAAAATGCAAATTCATTTTTTGTCATTAGATGCAGCTTTTTCCCGGTAATACCGGATAATTCCCGGTAAATAATTAATCGTTGAGCGAATCGTTTGGGAGTCGTTGAGCAAATAAGCATATTATAAGATAATGAAAGTGTTGTTTGACCTAGCATGTGTGTCAACCTGTTGTTGGGGACTCCCAAAACCAAAATATGAACCTTTCATAACCCATAACAGGGGCACTTTAACGGTTCCCTCGGTGGAATGACCTGCTAAACTCAATCCGAGCAGAATCAGCTAAAAACACATCTCTTCCATTTTTATTTGACCCTCTAACTCTAGTACTCGGTTCTAATTCTATTCTTTAAAAAAGTGCCCCTTTTAAACTTGCAATCTATTCAAAAAACTAGCTTCTGTTCTTTTTGTATTCTATTTATTTGTTTTCTTTTTATTTATTATTAGTGCTGTCAAATGATTAATCGCATCCGAAATAAACGTTTTTGTTTGCATAATATATGTGTGTGTTCTGTTTATATTTATTATGTATATATAAATACACACATACAATACATGAAAATATTTACATTCATATTATTTACACTATAAATCAATATATTTAATATATAAAAATAACATATTTGACTGAAATATAGATATGCATGTGTGTGTATATATATATATATACACACAAAATAAATATACACAGTACACACATATATATCATGTAAACAAAAACTTTTATTTTGGATGCGATTAATCGCGATTAATCGTTTAACAGCAATATTTATTATACAATGAACAAAAAGCAAAAAAGGCCTCTAACACTAGCTTGCTCTATTCTATCTGTTTTCTTTTTATTTACTATATAATACTAATAAAAAACTTTGCTATGTGTGCTGTGTTAAGCTAACTGAGACTTGTCGTTGCTCTTTTGTTGATTTTGATTGCTTCCATTGTAAGTCACTTTGGATAAAAGCCTCTTCTCAATGACTAAATGTAAATAAAGACTTTCTCACGCACCTTCAGTCTTCAGGCTGACAGTGACCCACTCTGATCTCTGTGTGATCGTGGCTGGACTCTCCGGTGCTGGTGTCTTCCTCCCGGCGTAGACGCTCACGGCGCAGCGGTAGAGTCCGGCGTCAGCGGGCCGAACGGAGAACAGGCCCAGAGAGAATCTCCCGTCGGCCTCCCTCTCCATGCTGCCTCCTCCTCCCGCCCGGCTGAGATCATCGCCCCAGGCCACCACTCCGTCTGGATCCACACGAGCCACCTCCACCTCACCCGCCGGCCCGCGCCGCATCCACTGCACCTGCAGCGCCGAGCGCTTCCATGCTCCCACACCTGACACCTGACAGCGGAGGCGGAGCGGAGCGCCGGGCCGCAGAGAGACGCCACCCTCCGGGACAGAGCGCACGCTCAGGGTGTCCGCTGCGGACGGAGAGAGCAATGACAGACTGGTTATTATATTCATAAAGACTAGAGCAGTACTCTAAAGGTGCGTTCACACCAGACGCGAATGACGCGAATAAATCGCGCGAAGTTGGACGCTTGAACATTTTGAGTTTACTCGCTTAATTCGCGCAAGAAATTCACTACACAACAGACGTGAATTCGCATCATGGGGGGGCTTCTGCAGGCAGCTCCAATCTCGTTGCACAATTTATTCCTGTTCTTGTAAAAGTACGAAGATGTATACACAGCTCCGGGTACCCACATACAACCACGATTACTTTGTCCTCCATTGTTGTTGTTTGGGATTTTCTGCCTCCGCTCGTAATGACGTCACTGCTAGAGCAAGCTCCTGATTGGTTAACGCGGCGCGAATATCCGCAGCCTCATTCGCGCGAATAGCGCCGCAGGATTGTCTTTCGCGTCTTTGCATTGACTTAGCATGTAAATCATTCGCGTCTGGTGTGAACGCACCTTAACACTGACTGAGCTAGGGCTGTGCGATTAATCAAAATACAGTTTAGATTTCGGCCTCCACTGATTATGAAAACACAATAATCAAGATAAAACGATTATTGCACCCCATACCGCCCCCTTTCCAGCAGTGTGCTTTTGCTACTCTTAAAGGGGTCATATGATGCTTTTTAAAGATCATTATTTTGTGTATTTGGTGTAACTGAATATGTTGGCATGCTTTGAAATCCTAATTAATAAATATATTTAGTATTTTATTTTACAGTGAAATAGTACTACTTTTGTTTTTATTTAGTAATTGCTCATATTTACTAATATATAACATATATAAATTATATCTTTATCAGAATGAGTTTAATTATTAATAGATATATAATTTATTTCTAACCAAGCGGTTGAACGGTGAGATTCCCGAGCTCCATGGTCCTCTGTGCGATGCGTTCCCATTTGCTATCCGGGTCTCTGATCCACTGCGCAGCCTCGCAGAAATACGACCCAGAATCCTCGGGTGCCAGAGCGCTCATCTTCAGCACGTACAGATCCCGGCCTCCGTCGCCCTTCCGCTTCTCCACAGCGATCTCTCCGTCCCGGTATCTGGTCCCGTAGGCTCCGCTGTGGCCCGGCGTCACGCGCAGCTCGCGGTCGATGCCGATGATCTCTCTGAGGTTGTGACCCAGAGACTCCGGGCCGCTGCTGCTGCGCACGCCGAACGTGACGGACACGTGCGTGTGCTGATCCGATTGGACCGACGTGGCACACGTCAGCTGAAGCTCCGTGCCTTCGATTACGGGTTGGCCGCTCAGAATACGAGAGTGTGTTATGAGGAGCGTGTCGGGAATCACTGCGGAAATAAAGGACAACATGCTTTTAATTAATGTTTATATGCAAGAATCAGGGTCAATGGCATGATACTATTATTGACTGTCTATATACAGTGTATTATGGTTAATAAAAAATGTAAATGTATATTAAAAAAACTTAATAAATTACTAAACATCTACATATTAATATGATGATTAAATATGATTCTATGGCTAACTACAAGTAAGGGATAATAAACGGCTAGCTGTGCATTAAACGATTTGAAGAGCCTCCCTGCGCTATGCATCGGGTGGTTCTTCTCCTCCGTGAAGTGCATTCAAATCATTTAATGCACAGCTAGCCGCTGATTATCCCGCTTATGCCAAGGTCATTTGCCAGCATTCACATATAAAAGATGTTAATATTTGCTGGCTTGATCCATGGTCATTTGTCAAGTTATAAACAAGTTTACACTAGTATTGCTCTTTGCAGGGCAATATTTGACCGGAAGGGTAAAAATTATGGTTATTTTGGTCAGTTATGGCTCGTTAGCGCTAATATTCTGCCAGCTTCAAATCAGACACAGAGATGAAATAGTGCGGTAAGAACATTTATTTGAAAATAGCATGTATTTCAATTAATTGTCGATTGAAAGAGAGAGATGACAGTGACTGTGTACCTGCTTGCTGCATCTGCGCGTCTTTCTCTACAAATAATTAACGTTACTTCAAAACAGCGATTTTATCACCTCGTTGCTGGGAAATATAATGTAGCGATCTAGTATCTATCTTTTATTTTAGTAATACAAATCACGGGGAAGCGTTGACAACAAGTTTATGTGTGTGTGCAGCACAATCTGTGATCTTCAACCTCTCTCTCTCTCTCTCTCTCTCTCTCCGCGTGTGTGTGTGTGTGTGTGCAGCACAATCTGCAATCTTCGACCTCTCTCTCTCTCTCCGTGTGTGTGTGCAGCACAATCTGCGATCTTCGACCTCTCTCTCTCCGTGTGTGTGTGTGTGTGTGTGCAGCACAATCTGCGATCTTCGACCTCTCTCTCTCTCTCTCTGTGTGTGTGTGTGTGTGTGTGTGTGCGAGTGATGCGTGTTAGTTAATGTGCATCAATTAAAGCAGTGCATTAATATGGAATGGTGATTAAACTGAACTACCTGTGCAGTTAAACAATTTAATCAACACCTGCCAGCCAATCAGAATAGAGTATTCATACAGACCATGGCATTAAACTTTCTAAGGCCCACAGAAACATCTAATAAAAGTTTAGCACATGCATTTGAATGTATTATTTAATAATCTTCATCAGAAAAAAATGAAAGATGGGTTGATGATGATTTTCCACCTACCTTTGACCACCACTGACGAGCTGTAGTTCCCTAGGAAGCGGGTATCAGTGCTGGGCGTGTAACACTCGTAACGGCCCTGATCGTCTGAACGGAGCCTCTGGATGATCAGTCTGGCTCTGTCACCCGAATCCCTCTCGACTCGAACCTCGCCGGCCTGCACGCGACCCTGGAACGGTGCGTACGGAAAGCCCGCGTCCCGTGTGGACACCACACCGAGCTGCCGACCCCCAGCATCATCCCGGTACAGATACCACTCAAAATCCTGCGTCCGCGGGCCTTCGTATCCCGAAACGGCGCAGGGAATGGACAGAGAGAAACCTGCGACCCGGTACAGCGGCCCGGCGGGAAGAGTGATCTCACGGCACACGCAGCACTGGATCTCTAACACACACACACAAACAGAACGAATGTTAATCAGTCTGAAGGTTAACCACAGGGATCAATTCATCTAAAGCGGCTTTCCGAGTGAGGTCGATAAATTAGCTCACACTGCTCAATATTTCCACCCAAATCAACTCATTTAAATAGGAATATTGTACCTATTTGATCTATTCCACACCTACTGAAGCACACGTGATGCTCGTGGTGTTTTCAAGCATCTGTAGTCTCAATATATGAGGACATGAACACACAAGATGATTCACACACACAATGATTGTTATACTGTACATGTACAGGTGTTTCTTCACCTATACCGCGTTTAGAAACTAAACTGCATATCTTCTAGTTAGCATTTGATGCAGTCTAAATACAATCTTAAAAAAATATTTTAACATTTTCTGCATACTCGCACCAAATTACAGCTTGATTGGAAACAGTACACAATAAAAATACTGATATTTACCTCAATCTACTCACTGACACATCTCAGAAACTAGTTAAAGAAAATGTAATCTTTAATAGGCCAGAATGGTTGGTTGTGATAAATTATGAAATTTGCTATTTTTTATAATTAATATAAATATTTATCTTCAACAATTAAATCTGAACTTGTATATGTTTTATACAGACTGTAGTGATATGTGGCGTGTCATGTTGGTCGTGGTTTTATTTCTGGTATATGTGTAAAGGATTTCAACTTTGGTTGTTTTATTGGTGCTATATAAAAAATTAAAAAGAGAAACATAATATTGATATACAGTAGGATCAACACATGCAAAGCAGTTTTGTGAATGAGATCAATAAATTAGCACACTGCACAATACTCCACTTAAACGAGGGCACTGTCATATACCGCCCCATATTCCCAGGACTGGGCGTAAGTAGTGTTTATTCATGCCCACTCTTTGTTTGAGCATGTTGTAATGCGTCTCTGAATGAAAGGGTCAGCGTAATGAACACTAATGTCATTCTGCCGGTCCATACTCATGTTTTACTGCTTGTGAGCGCACAGCTGAACTCATCGTTTTATAGGGCGAGTCATTTTAACAGACCTGTCCGAGGGTTATTTACATGCATACTCTTTCTGCTAAAGGAACCAGAAATAAACCAGACACTCTTAACTATATTAAGCCATTGCATTACATCTGATACATCAACTTCTTAGACCTTTAAATGATCGACATGATCTTCAGTTGTCTGACTGATAGTTTAGAGTTTTTTTTTAATCAAGTTAAAAGTCTTTTGTGTAATTGTACAAACGTCCAGCTTTGTGTCTCAGATCTGGAGTGATTTTGATCAAGTAAGCGTCAGAATAACTGCAGTCATATCTCCAGATGAACTCAGCTTTACTTGATTCTCCATCAATCATGTTTTAGTCTCAAATCTGATCATCAGGATCTTTACTTTCACTGTTCCTCAGCGGAGGAATGATCTTCATCACATCTTCTGAGGAGCGTTTATTTCTTCATCTCTCGATCAGCATCGCATTATATGTCTGGATCATGTACATCTCATCTTACTAACACATATTACTGGAGATATAGAGCGACCGCTGATACTTAGATCCTTTTATGTAAGTACCTGCTGTACTGTTATAAAGATCTCACAAGCATTATAATTTCATCATATAAATATCAGCATCTGCAGAAAATTTAAGCAATAACAGCTGAAGCATTTCTTCACTCATTTTCTCGCCCAAAAATTTTTATTTGAAATACTTATGCTGAACTAATTCAATAAAATAGGTCAATATCAGAGGTAAATTTCGTGCACTAGGTAGGAAGAGGTAAACTTCTGAATCCAATGCAAAACCCTTCCCAGTTTAACGAGCTGTCTGTGTGACTCAGTGTTTGATTGGTGATTGTGAAAGCAGATATGCAAACAAGATCAGATAAACTAAGCTATTGTAACGCGGTTGAGAGTTGACATACGCATGATGTCACCTCTGCTGTTTAACCACAACCTGAAAAACAAGACATGCTTCCATCACAGACATTTACCACGGTGTAAACAGTTTCGCCTAAAATACCATAGTACTCGATGTAGCCCCTGCAGGATAGGACAATGTCGGACACTGCTTGACATGTTACCTCAACTAGTATGACTCCAAATCAATTTGATATTTAAAGGAGAGCGCATTTTATTAAGCAAGATATCTTTCTGTCATTCTCATTTATTTTAAAGATGTATTTCTGGCTAATTGTTATGACAGTAACTAACAATATCTGTATTTTGGTGGAAACTACAGTCATTTCTGTAAGTGTTCTCTGGCAGATCAGCCTAGTTTCGTTGACTCATGGGAAGAGACCACCCCCCCGATAATGACCAGAGAACAGAAGCTGTAAGCGGATCAGACGTGTAATTAAAGCACAACCCGAGCAGCAGGCCAGTGGAAATCCAGCACAGCTTATACGTACATTGATGTCAGTATCACACCGAGTGGAAATGAAAGGATCGCTGTACTGTATACAAGCACTGTGCTTTCCTGTTGCTCAATTACTAGCAAAGCCAAAGGTCATGGGTTTGATTCCTACGCAAACAAAGCAAGAACTGGTCAAATCTCTTAAATGCAATACAAGTCAATTTGGATAAAAGCATCTCCCAAATGCATAATATAATAAATCCTTGTCTAAAGCTCCTGTGATGAAGCCAGAATGAAGTAAAGGGTCAAATAAAGACCATGTGTCTCAGAACACAGTTTCAATATTGGTAATAAAATTAAACTAGACACAGGTTTAATGAACTGTACACAAAAAAAAAACACTATCAGATGGCGATAATACCAAGTACACTGATATATATACATGGCACCAAATGACCAAAGCACAATGTATTTACATGGTACACCAAGATACTAACATAAAATATATTATAGTACAGTATGGCGCTTGCAACAACAAGGTTGTGGGTTCGATTCCCAGGGAATGCATAAACTAATTAAAATATATCTTGAATTAAATAGTCACTTTGGATAAAAGCGTCTGCCAAATGTATAAACGTCAAAAAACATGGTATTTACTATTTTATAAGTATGGCACTCTCATGATATTCAAAAACATTGAAATATAGCTTTTAATGATTACCATATTCCTACACAATGGTATTTACATGCTACTCCAAGGAATACTACCATAGACAACAAGTATTGCTATATTACTTTGATATATATACATACTTCAGCTTAATATATATAGAACTTTAATATTAGTACATGAATATTCCACTATGGTAAAGCGTTAAAAATGGCATTATTGTAGCATCTCCCAAAAAAACATGCTAGTATAATATTACCTCACTGTTATTGGAGGATTGTGTGGATTGTATGGAGCATATGTGGACATGAAACATGAGCAGGACTCACCCCACAGTAAAGCGATGAACGCGACCCACCGCGATGCCATTCCGCGCTGATCTCCACAACACCCTGGCGTTTACACCGCTTTACTATAGTAAAAACTCATGCTAACGCGTACTGTCGTCGGGCTGGTGCTGAAATCAAACATTCATTTAGTCACGACTGACTAGACAAACAAACACGCGCGAGCGAGCTTCTGCTGTTTCCCGCGGATTATGTCCCAAAGCGCGCGCTTTAACCCAGCACTGCAATTGCGCAAACGGTTCGGTGTTCGGTTCGGTATCGCTCTTTTACGCCTCCTCTTTCCCTCGCGATCACGTCGTACAAGCGATTCATACATAAATCAAGCGGTCGACTGAAAGTAGTGCGTGACGTCACGGGCGAACAGACGGACGCTCATCGCTTGATCACCGTCCAATGAGGAGACGCAGCGCGGATGAACACAGCCAATGGGAGGCAAGTGCGATATATGCGTATTAACGTCTGTTAAATCGATGTTTGAATGTAGGCCAGTACTTCCACTATCGCGAACAAATGTAATGCTAATAGTGGTTTCCATTTACAAACAAAAA